>JAMKCH010005440.1:0-34259 GCA_023653785.1 Ophioderma brevispina
TTTAAAAAAGATTTGATGATAGTTTTGCAGCACAATTATGCACCACCGACTAAAGCAATGCATTTTAGACCGGCCGCTTCTCCGTATGGAAATCTCCACTGGCCACTCACTGATCTATTTATAAACGCGTACAGTGACTTCACTGTTCAGGCTCGTCCAATGATTCGTTCGGCAGTTTTGCGCTATGAATGAAGCTTGGCCGCCACCGCCTGGTGTGAAATTTCCAGATGAGGGCGCCCTCAATTTTCAAAGAAATCGTGTTTTTTTGTATTTACATAATACGTGTCCATGTACTAGTCACTGTGTGAAATAGCTAAGCTCAAATCGAAGTCCTTCATATAAAAAAATCACAACTTTGTTATAAAATTCCGGATCCGGAATTTTTGTTATACACGGTATCCTTTGCCACGTAATACTGTACATAAATGTTTACTGCAACAAAACGAAAGATCAGATTCATCTGAAGCTTTGGAATTGTGCATTTTTGGTTACATCTTTAGTTCTAGTTGACTATTTTTAATTATTACACCAAAAAATATATTTTGATATCTCTGAGTCAGCCTTTAAGAGCCTGTTGTCTTTTGTTTCTTTTGCCCACCAAGTGTCTTGGTCCCTATTAAAGAGACATGAGGAGATTTCCAGGAAGCACCACCCCCAATTTTTCTCAAACCCTGGTTTTTTACACATTTGGAATGCTTACCAATGTATTAGACCACACCTGAAGTGAATACCGTATTGTTCCTAATAAACGCCCCGGGGGCGGTGCATTTTTCAAAAGGGAGGGCGTTTATTACAGTCAAAAATCTCACAAAAATCACCTTACACATGCTTATTTTCGCTGATTACCAATAATACAAACCAACGAGCAGGCGGGCACTGTTTTCGCACCTACCGAGGTCAAAGATCCATACTAATTAAACTATTACAACTGTGCACAACAGCGATTATGATACGGTTTACGACAGTCCCGGCCATTAAATCATGTGATTTAAGCTTAACTCATTTTCTTGAATTGTTTTATCCAAAAATCGTAGGGGGCGTTATTAGAGCAGGGACATTTATAAGCCAAATACGCCGTCTTTATGTAATAAGATGATGATTTAGTAGTTTCTGTCGTGCACGACAGAAAGTCAAAGCATGGTTTTCTATGGGGAACGATTACAATATCAGACAAGTTCAAAACAAGGTTTGCGGTTTTCTTTTGCACCTGTTTGTCCAATAAACCTTCGAAACGTTCTTGGTAGGTGGTCTACAACCGATCCAGTGAAATTTGAGAGAAATTTGTATCCTAAAAAATCTCCTCCTGTCACTTTAAATAACCTCATTTCATGCAGTTGTGATACCCTATTGTGTATGACCGTAATGAACGTTGCAATAAATCTAACTATATCTAGCACCCTCACATGTATCCAGGTCTAAGGGGATGATACACTAAATATTATTAATCCTTTGTTCTTCAAACGTGCCTCTTTCTATTATTACAGTAAGATTTGTGTTTTTATTATAAAATTTAGCTCATTTAGTATGATCAAGGTTAGATTTTTTAATTGCTACAGCCCCTGCCATCTACACAAGCGAGTTCCCTCAATTTATATCCCCAACATGCTCTTTCTGTCTCTGAAAAGCATATAGTTCCCTACGATTTTTGTTGGTAAAAAGAACTTAATTCCCTGCATCTCCTATATTACATTCTAAGTTTCAGGATTCACAACAAGATAACACTCAAAACATGTTGATGCATTGTTATCCCCAGTTTTTTATCAGTGATTTGCTAAATCAGAAAAACAAAAAATCATCATTCGGATTTTTGCACGTTTGTAACAAGTATGAGTATCCTAACTTACCCTACAAGTGGCAAGTACAAAAGGAAAAAATAGGATATTTTAGTCACTACTGTCCATACGGACCACACATAAATGAATGGAGATTCATACCTTTGAACACTGTTTTCTTCCTTTTCTGTCAATTTTTTTTCAGTTAAAAAATTAACTTAAAGGTGCATTTCATGATTCCAACACCTTCTGTTTTATTCATGGTTCCCTAGATATCCTTGAGAAAAGCTTATTCACAAAATTTTAGTTGATACTGGTCTTGCGGTTTTGCGTTATGAGCCATTGTTTTTTTCCCACGGCCCCAAAGGCCACTGTGCTGTAATTTCTGTCCGTTATATGAAATTGTGAATTTCTTACAGATACGACCGAAGGTACACATGGATTACTATCAGATGATACAAAAATCTCAACCATTTTGAGGTAAGTCGGGGGGAACAAGGTTGTGGATCATGAAATGCCCCTTTAAGAGATTTCTACACACTAATCCTTCACTCTTAAAGGTGCAACAAGAGATTTCAAGTTGTCCATATTTTCTGTGATATGTAGTGATTTTATATAGATTAAACGTAATAGATTCTCCACCTTTTATTTGGCTACAGAAATTAACTTAAAATGAAAACAAAAGTTGATTTGTATATGCTTATATTTCAACAACAGAAAAACATAGGCTGAATTTTGTATTTGCACCTATAGGAAATTATAAATTTCACAATTTGGGTACCAAAGAAACAGTTATCAGCTAATCCATTCAGATGGAGATATTTTTGATAGAAAGCTTTACACCAGTGCAAAAATCAGAATTTTCATATTTTTTAGGGACACCTGTTATTTGAAATCTCTTGTTGCACCTTTAAGCTATTCCTGCAAATTTTAAAATATTTTGACTCTTTTGGGTAGATCACTGATAGTGTCTTTTAAGTGGGTCACCACGCCTGCTAAATGTCTGGCCGAACTGCTCAGAGGTTCTGGGCTCAACTTTTCATTTGAAGTCCCATCCCCTGACATTAATGCTCCTTGCTACTCCCCTACCAGCTGCCTAGTAGGCGCTAATAGGCAACACTTTGGCACAGAGGGTGCAAACATTCCATTGAAATGGGTTGAAGATTTCTTGACCTAACTAGATTTTGGGTGTAGAATATGCAGATTAGGTAAAGTGGCAGTGCCACTAATTTTTTTTCTTTCCCCCAGTTTCCCCCGGCCAGAAGAAAAATTACTGATTTTTGTCCATTTTTTTGAGTAGTCACTACGATAAAAATATTGGACTGCCCATCCAATATGACACGATATTAGATAGGCAAAACAACAAATCCTATATCTTTTATTCTCATTCTTATTTAGTTTTGGATGTTTTAATCACCGAAAATATTTTTGTTTCAATAATGTTAGTTAAAAGGGCAAAAATATTCCCCTGCTGCCAAAAATGAACCAATCCGTACTAGCTGCGTGCACTGCGTAACCTTATACACGCGCGCGTAAACACTTGCGAAACGACGCACTATCTAATGTCATTTCATATTAGACTACAGTGGCCAACCACTGACATAAGGAATCACTTTAACATATACGTTACAAAATATAATTATTGACACATATCGAGTGGTCTCATGGATGGAAAATGCGTTTACAGGTGGTATCTTCCTAGAACTGAAAGCAATCACCACACAGGTTTATATTCCCTTAAAGGAATTCCTTTATCAATTATAACATAATATAAAAACGCTATAAAAACAATTATTGAACACATATGGAGTGGTTTCATGAGAAAACGGAATTATACTAACCATTAAAATGAATTAAAGCATTTTATCTGACCATGTGCTATTTCAAATTTGCGCTAGTGTATATGGGATATGTATATGTGTTATGCGATACGGACGGCACAGTAGCGTCATACATCTTCACACATGATGCTTTCATAATGTGTATGTCCTATGGCATGTATGACCTAAACGTGCCGGTCGTATCGCATAACACGTTATACACTAGCGTGATTTTTAAATAGCACATGGTCAGACTAGATGGTTTTAATTCATTGTTATGGTTATATAATTCCGTTTTTCTATGAAACCACTCGATATGTGGTCAATAATTATTTTATAGTGAAAAAAAAAAAAAAAAAAAAACCGTTTTTTAGGCACGACGGCTTACCATACAAATACTCAACATGGCGGTATATACGGCTAGAATTTGTTTACACTTTTCCTGGCCCTAGCCTGATCAATTTAACAGGTGAGAGAAGGCTGTAAATCACCCGTTCTTCAGGAAAACGTCCTCGTCATAAAGACGGAGGATAGAAGTGGATTTACAAGAGGGGACCGCACAAATCTTGGGCTAGGATAGGCGGTCTCTTACATGAATACAATTCGATATACGGCGAGATAAAAACATCGAAAATTACATCTAACTCGCCGAATAACACAAAACTCTTAGGCTACGTTTTGGCTAAGGATACTTATGTGCTCGAATTGACGTTTCTTTCTGGTCAGTGCAGCTATTTGCCGGCAGATTGGAAAGATTTATTCTGGTAGCGTCAGCGATAAGCATGCTCCCATTTGGAGAAACAATTTGATAAGGACGACTCACCGCGCATGGGCGGTGAGTTGCCCGAAAAATAGTGCGCGCTATCGGCGGACTATTTTCGCGGTAGCGAAATTTTTAATGTGGTATAGAGGTTTCTGGTCGGGCCCAAATGAGACATTTGTGCAAAAGTAAGGTCGCGGAGGGTAGCTATCGAGAGCGCAGTGTATACACCAGCGCGAATTTTAAATAGTGCATGGTCAGACTAGATGGTTTTAATTTATTGTTATGGTTAATATAATTCTGTTTTTCGATGAAACCACTCGGATATGTGGTCAATAATTATATATAGAGTACAATGTATAATAAGATTCAAGATTCAATTTATTCAGCATAACATAACGTACGTGACAGAAAATTTATAATACAGTATATTATAATACATAAAGATTAATGTAACTGTACTTAAGATGAACTGGTGATGGGATATGATATGCTAGGACCAGTAATGGACAACCCAATAGGGCTGATAGGTTATGGGGCCCTGTAATGCCATAAAGTAAACTATACTCAATAACTTCAACAATGATGACACAAGGCAAGATTAAAATATTACACGGTAAATATACAGAAACAAAAAAAAAAAAATATCTAAGTAAACAAACACTAACGGGGAATACAGGATTACGGAAATTGGACAGAAGGACACACTTTTCAACATGTCTTGCTGAGTATGTAATACATTTGCCATAATGAGGAAGCATAGGTAGAAGAGGTAGAGGTGAAGAAAACAAGTAAGAAAAAAAAGATGAAGAATAAAGTGAGGAGAGAAAATAATATTAGAGTAGATATGTGCATGAATTGTGCACTTGGTGATAAAAGCATGAAATTTGGCACACAGTTTGAGCATGTTCTAAGAAGGATTTTTGGCTATAGGGGCATCGCAGATTTTTCGGTAACAAAAAATGGCGGCCATTTTCAAAATGGCTCCATTTCTAGTATTATAGCTCTTGTGAGGGACTAAAGGTGGTTTGATTGTTGTTTGGGCTACCAAAACATGATTTGTAGTCCAGAGCCCACACTGCCTAACATAGAAATTTATTTATGGGTAGTAACTATCAGTAACAGAAATGGTGGCCATGTTCCAAAATGGCATTCTCTATTTGTCAAAAATGGCTGCCAATTCCTTATTTTACCAATTTTCATCGACTGAATATGCTATTTTTTTCTACCAATGCATATTTGGATCACTCATGGCAATGCAAAAATAAAACCGTAAATAGGCAATCACTATCAATTGTTTGATGTTACTAAGTGCCGATGTTTTGTTACACAGCAATGCCAAATTACAACCTGTAAATAGGCAATCAATCCAAGTGGCAGACATTTAGAAATAGTACTATGCTGTTTTTTACTTGTGCGGTGCAGAATGAATAAACTCAAAACCATATTTAAGAATGGCTTTTGTTAGTTTTGTTGATGAAAAAAGATTGTGCACATTTCCAAAGGAAGGAGACTTTATGTTATGGTATTGTCTAATGTCACTATTGCACAAGTACATGTATACCAGTGAAAGGGCTGCCACATATGACAACAATGGCAGGCAAGTATTCTCTTTACCAGGGTAACATAAATCTATGCACCTTAGTCCCTTGTGTGGTTACGATTATCCATTATTATTATTAATTATGTGCAGATGGCTTTATATTACAGGTAATGTATTGCTAATGCCAACAGCATTGACTATTTTGTTGTAAAGCATCAATGGTGTGATATTATATGTGATTCTGTACCGTACCCAAAGAGGAATCATATATCTTCCATAAGGGAGTACCAAAATCTGAACACTTATGGGGTAATCAATCATGGATTACCCAGTGTTGCAAAGTCATCAGTGGCCTTGGAATGTAGAACTCATTTTAGGATTGACAACAGAGCAATTGCTAATTTGACCTACAAGATGATTAGTCAAGGCATGAGGTAACTTAATAAAATTGATTATCTTCATGTTCTCTCATGTATTGCTTTATAACAATATTCTTCATACGTTTGTGCTAGTTAATGTTAATAATAATAAACAACTGATGAGTGCATAATGTAGAAGGCCTCCTGTAGACACGTCCCATAGTAAAAAGTAATAATATCATTAATCATTGATCAAACGACAAATACAAATTCAATAGATAAAACTATGTGAAAACAACTATGATATAATCAATACCAACTATTAGAAGAACTTAAGAGAATAATTTATTAAGCAGGCGTTTCAAAACATAGACTGCTGTGACTAATAGATTAGAATAGAAAGACAACATTGTCTTCCTTACATAAGAACTCGTAACGAACATAATGGATACATATGCAATCATCACTGTGAGGATGTGTGTGTTATGGTGAAATATTGATCTTTCCTGGATTCAGCTGCCTCTAACCCTACCTAATCTGGTTAAAGCAATAATATCTAGCAGCCGGAAGTGGGGAAGATAAGGAAAAGAAAGACCAAAGAAAAAAAATCACAATGTCAGTATTAATGAGCTTGGTTGAATGGAAGCCAATGCAGCGGATGTTCTTGACAACGGATTTTAAGAACAAAAGAGCAGCTGGCATTTTAAACTCACTGAACCTTAGTCACTTCCTCTCTGGGAGACCATAAGCAACGAGTTGGCAGGATCCAGACCTTGGTGTAACAAGTCATGGACCAATCCACAAAAACCAAAACCCATAAAAAAACCCCCCCCCCCCCCCAAACAACAAAATTGTGCATTTTTCATCAAGGTATTACTGTCAAATTACCCAATTTTCCTATCCAGTGCCGGCAGGCATGCATAAGTTGTTAGCATGCTGTTCATTCTAGTGATGAGTCTAAGAGGGAAACAGGTCCGTGCCTTCAGCGCAGATGAAAAACTGAATTTGCCAATGATGGATGGTGAGAGTACAGTCAATCGGGAAATCTCTGTCCGTCTTTTAATAAATATCAGCTTGTTGGATTTACAATCAGGATCTGCTGACTGCAATGCATGATTCAATTTATTTATGGCTGCCATCACAATTACAATGGTGGAAAGGACAGATAGAGCTGTCATCGAGTGTGTTAAATGAGAATGAACACCATGGGCAGTAATGATAATCCAGTAGTGGGGCAGAGAAACAGAGAAGTCCATAAATCCAGTTAACAGACATCTGTGGAAATCCACAATCTACCGACAGGAATGATGAAGCAAATTTGATCGATCTAGATTAAGTTCGGTCATCTAAGTAGGAAAAAGAACCAACACTGCTTTTCCAGTTATGTCATAGCCTTCAGTCGGGTTAAGAGCTGTTTACGGCCAATAGTGTCAAAGTGGAATGGCACCGAAGTCCAAAACACTAACAAGCTCTTTTGTTTGTCAAGACCAACAATAATGTCATTCTGCTCCTGTAACAATACAGTCTCCGCACTGGAAATTGACGTATGTGACTGACTTATTTGGTGACATGAAGATCATTATCGCTGAGATGTCTACACAGATTTTACTAATATTTCAATCACCTTTCACAAGAATGGATATAGGGCGATAATGTGAGAGGATGGTGGTGTCCAAGTTGGATTTGTTCAGCTGCGGGATCACAGATAATGCATGCTTGAGAGCTTGCGACATCATCGTCGCACAGGAAAAAGTTGTTACTGGAACAGATTTCATCTAGACATAGTTTTAAGAGAATGGCGTAGTAGTATAATGTAGACTGTTACGCAGTTCTGATCTTGTGTGTGGAAAAATTCTGAAAAAAACTGATGTTAGCAAGATCTTTTGGACTTTCATGGGTACGTAGTGATGTTTCACTCTAGAAGTTAAATTGCTGACTCATGAAAAGTACGTTGGTACATGTAGCATCTAGTGCTATGATATATTCCGTCTGGCTTTAGAAAGAGAGAGTTGTATTCAAAAATGGCCGTGTAAGCTTCCTTGCATACTGTAGCCAGTCTGTGAAACTCTGCGCTCAAGCCGAGGGTGTTCCTTCTCTAATCTCAAAGATTGAAATACCCAAGGAAACATGGAGTATGGAGAACTAGAGTTTGATAACGAGGTGGAGCTGTTCATCAATGACTTAGAAAGGTGTTGTATATCCATTAACAAGAGAATTCATTAGACTAAAGGTAAACACAGACGTGCATCTATTATCAGAGCCGATCTTTTTGAGGTTGCACATATTATTAAGTCTGCATACAGGCTCACGGAAGAGCTTGCTCTTCAAGGCATTTTTCCTGTCATAGCAGCCCTCATTTCAACCACAAACAGGGAATGATTTGCAATAATTTTCTAACTGTTTGAAGGGTTGTCCATAAGATTTCCAATATCTTTATTTCTAGTCAATCCTCATTCACTGGAATGGGAAGCTCAGTAGATGGCAATCATCATTTGAGCCCGACAGTAACCGACGTGATAGGTGGCTCTCTTGATATGTTCAGTGAGTCGAGTGCTGCCTTCATTGGAGGGAGAGCACATTGATTATACATGCAAGACCACAAAGCGCTCTGTTTCTTTTATTTTTGTGTACAGCAATGGACTAGTAACTTCTGCTAAATGCCATATTCTCACATGTAGTTAGATGGTTGTAAGCCAGAATGTTGACCGTAAGTTCGATCAACATAGGTCACATTCAGTTTGAAAAAAACATGCCTTTGAATGAAGTCTGGGAAACCACTTGGTGTGGTTTGCTTTGTTGAGTTTTATTGTGGGTATTACAAAATACCTTTCCATTCCAACATAAGTTAAGGATGAGAACATTTCTCTTACATGTGGTAAAACCGATGCAAACATTAGTGCATGGGTTTTTTTTATGAAAAAGCTATGTTTTTCATCAGTTGCATGGTAGCTATGTTGTACGTGAAAACCACTGTCGATCAGAAAAAAACCTAATAGGGTCTTTTATTAAACCCTATCTTAACATGCTTAAGGCACACCCTGTGTGAAGATTTGTGACTCTATAATCAAAGGTACCGTTTGTAGCCAGACTATAAAAGAGTAATTCTGGCTGCCATCTTGAAAATGGCCACCACAGTTGTCATGCAAACAAAATTGGAAAGCACAAAATTTTTTCACTTTATTGGTTGTATGAAAAAAAGACGTTATAAACATATTTATTTTATCAAATATGTAAAATAACTGTTAATGGCGGGCCATTTTGGAAAAATGGCCGGTCATTACTGCCATGGAGAAACCGCAATGCGTCAGTGATTAAAAGGCTTTTTAAAAACATTCTAATGTGCGACAAATGGCCATGCTTGAATGCCTAAAAGCACTGTATTTATCAACTGCAATCTCACATCTCGAGGATAAATAGCAAGTAATGGTGGCCATTTTGAAAAAATGCCGCCCATTTTAATCAGAGGACAAATCTTCGATGCCCCTATAGCTAAAGTCTTTCTTATGACATTGCACTAGATATGTGCCAAATTTCATGGACTGTATCACCAAGGTGCACAATTCCCCCAGAATTTTGCACATATCTACTCTACTATAATGACTGGGGGAGTAATTTGTTAAACGTCTAAGATTAACTTATACATATACGACTATAAAATCAATTATTGAACAACATATCGAGTGGTTTCGTGGAAAAACGGAAGTATACTAACCATAAAAAATTAATATTAAAAACATTTGTATCTCATGCGCTATTTGAAAATTTAATTAATTTGCCGCTCGTGTATATGGGATATGTATACGTGGTATGGGATACGGACGGCCACAGTAGGTCCTACACCTTCAATGGGACGCTTTCTATGTGCATTCCTCTGGTGTGTAGACACAAACGTGACGGCGGTTATGAATAACACGTTAGTACAGTAGCGCGAATTTTAAATAGCGGATGGTCAGACTGTGGTTTTGTAATAATTGTTATGGTTAATAGTAATTCCGTTTTTAGATGAACCCACTCGATATGTGAGTTCAATAATTATTTTCGAGTATATTGTATATATTATCGTTGTCAAGGGTTCTCCTTTAAGGAATTTTGTTACCTGGTTGATGAAATGTTTTTTCAGTGGAGCTTAAAGTATTTTTGTTAATTGTAGTGAGTTTTGCGCCTGATACTGAATAAAGTGCTTTTCAGAGGAATTGTGAGGGGGGAAGATGAAGATTGTCAGCTTGTCTGGTGTATAGCTGTGGATTTGTCTGTTTGTGGTAAAAGTAATTGGACTGAAGTTCGGAGGTAAATGATTGTTGTGTGATGGTCAAAACATGAAGAGCGCTGTTTGAAGTGGTTGAGGTGCTCTAATTTGAGTGTTTTCAGAGGGAAATAATGGCACAAGTTGAGTTCTGGGGGGTGAGTTTGTGATAGTACGAATGAGCCCATATCTGTGCGATGTTTAGTTGGGTGAGTCGTGAATGATAGTTGGAGGTCCAGATGATGTTACAGTAGGTACGGTAAGGGAGAAAAATAGGGTGTTGTAAAGTGATTTTAAGGCGTTAGTTCTGGAAGGTGGTGTTTTAACTCTGCAGATTGTACAAAATTGCATGAGACGCTTTGTAGTGACAGAGTTGATGTTAGTCCAGTTAGTTGGTCGTCGATTGTGATGCCAAAGAAATGTTGTGAGTGTACCTGGGAGATTGTCTTGTATCTATTGTAATGTTTGATGGTGATTGGTGTTGTGTGTGTAGAGAAAAGCATGTAGTAGTTTTTGAAACATTGAGAGGAAAGTTTGTTAGCCCGAAATCAGTCAGTGATTTGCCGGAGTTCATGATTCATGAGTTCAGAATATTATTGGCATTGTACGGGTTCTCCTTTAAGATACAGAAGAAGTTAGAAATGTCCTTCATGTTGGACAAGGGGTAATTTCCTTTTATGATTGAACTATCCAGACATAAATTGTGGGAGTAATTTTTTTTTTCATTTACAATGTTTTTTTTTTTTTTTGCAATTGTGGAGTACCATAATGAAGTCAATCCAAATGCATGTTATTATGACTCTGGGGGTAGGTAGTTCACAGTTTGTTCCCTCATAGACTAGACCACAGGGTTGTGTTTCCCTCAAAAACACAAAACACCCACACAATGCCTTTAAACACTAAATGTTAGTATCACATAGTTGGGAAGTTTATACATCCACAAGGTATACGTACACACCCCACATGTATCAATTGTCGGTATTGTGATATAGCAATAGTAAACCATTTTGTTAACCAGCACAATGAAAGTTCGCTAATATTTGGCATATTTGGTTGTTTCCAAGGTAAGGAAAATGATTTTGTGCAAGGGTCTATTGGGGCTAACTTTATCATTTAAGACCAACAGGAAAACACAAATTTATGTTAAAAAACATAAAATTATCAAAACATAACTACATGAGAATGATTGTAAGGTTTATTCAGGTGAGTAAAAAAAACTTGACTCTGATGGTGTCCGCCATTTTGAATATTTTCAAAGTCAAGTCATATATACATATGGGTACAGTTCCTCTGACAGCTTAGTTCATTGTTTAATTGCTGAAAAGATCATTCAATCGGTTAGTATAGACCGAGTTACAGTCGTTTGAAATCCAGCAGTCGGTTTTCTGCCATGTTCCACGGAATCAACTTGGCGTTAGGCGGGCGCCGTGCATTCAAATGGAAATAGGCGGATAGCCGTGAAAACCGGACTACTGATTCAAAAAATGAATGTCGATCGGCCTCTATACTACCGATGGGAATATTCTTACAGCAAATAAAAGATAATGAAATAGGTTTCCGATGATATCCCATACGTTATATATATATTATTAAAAACTTCAAACATGGCGGACACAATCCGGGTCAAGTGTTTTTTTTTACCGCTGTATTATGCAACTCCAATGATTTGCAAAGGGACTATGATAAAATATTTAGACCTGCTGCACCACATGACCTTCTGGGTCACCTTTTTAAAAATAGTTCCTAATCATCATCATCCTCCTCATGATCATCCTTCACCTCAATTACTTTGCTAATTAGTTGAATGCAAATAATATTTGAACAGATTTCTGTTGCTAAATGTGTTACTCTCTTTACAAGCTTATTTGATACCAAAGAAATTAAAGGTGCAACAAGAGATTTTGAGGCACCCAAATATTGTGTCATAATAGTAATTTCATAAAGATTAGACACTCAATAGATTTCCTACCTAATATTTGGCTACAGAAATGTCTTAAAATAGAGAAAAAAGGCAATTTTGATTTGCTTATATTTCAATATAAAACATAGGCTGAATTTTGTATTTGCTCCTATACGAAATTAGAAATTTCACAATTTTTGTACCAAAGAAACATTTCTCAGTCTAATCCTTTCAGATGGGGATATTTTTGATGGAAAGCTTTACAATAGTGCCAAAATAAGAATTTTCACATTTTTTCGGGACACCCGTTATGTGAAATCTCTCGTTGCACCTTTAAGCAACTGTACTCCAAAAAAGAGAAGAAATTACACAGTACTCTCTAAATGCAAACGAGTGAAAATTTCACTCCCCAAAAGAGTGAAACTCTTTTAAACCACTCCAAAATGAGTGGTTTGTACTTAAAAAGAGAGACTTCCCACTCAAAATGAGTGAACATCACTCCAAAAAGAGTGGATTTCCACTCGTTTTTGTGTTGTCCTTCGTTTCACTCCTCAAAAGTGTTGTCCTTCGTTTAACTCCTCAAACGAGTGGAAATCCATTCTTTTTGGAGTGATTTTTACTCTTTTTGAGTGGAAAGTCACTCTTTTAAGTACAAACCACTCAAGAGTTTCACTCTTGTAAAAGAGTGAAATTTTCACTCGTTTACATTTAGAGAGTACTACATGTACTCTTAAAAGTTGATTGACAATTGTTTCTATGGAAACAAGCAATTGTTAGATTAAATTATGCAAATTAAGTTAATAAATATAGCATTCCATTTTACCATGTTTCTTAAATATTGCAATATTAGAAAATAATTTTAACTAGAATTTCGCGGTTTCGACGGCTTTCGCGCTCGTATATTCAAAGAAATAAGATGGTGGGCCGCCCATTGACCTTTGACCCCGGGCACGGACTTGATTCTCATCAAAATATGAGGGATCGCATGGGCACCTATGACAAAGTTTGGTGCCAATTGAAATTCAAGTTTCAATTTATCTGAATTTTACATTTTAGCCCATTTTCAAACTTGACATCACATTGACATTGACACTTTCACATGACTGGGAGAATCACTAACATTATGACGGATCCCATGTGCACCTATGACAGAAGTTTGGTTCCAATTGAAGTTAAACTTTTCAATGAGGTCATTTAAAAAAAAAAAACTACACCAATTTGTGACACACACATCCACACACACATACACAGCACAAAGGATGCGAAGTGGTCCTGCCAGCCTATAGTGGCGCCCACAACAATGATGATGAAAAAGATGAAATAATTATAAGACCAAAGAGGGAAAAAGTTTTTCCTCACACACAATTGGCAAAAGCTATTGTGCTATGCTTTTTAATAGGAAAATGGTATGAAAACATTCTATGGATTGTGTTTTTGGCCTTTCATTCTTTTTGGGGCAACTCTGTGGTCACTTATTTCATTTTTTCTTACCAAAAACTCAACCAAACAGAAATTGGGCTCACTGCGTAGGGTTATGCGGCAAAAGTGACTCCATGTACTTATATGTATGCACACGGGTGTGTGTAAGACAAATATCTTTTTTTTTGCCCAAGCCAAAATTGTTATGTAATGTTCTATGCTTAAAGGTGATCCTCATTGCTCGGACGGCATATATTAAACTATATACCAATGGAAAGCTTATGACTTCAGGATGCCAAAAATATATTTTCAAAAAAAAATAATTGTATAACATAGCCGCTATAAGCCAAAAACTAACCCTATATTTCGTTGCGATTTTAGGCCCAAAAATACGCTTAAGCTTTCCTTCTCTGACCTTGGCAAATTCGTGTGACGTAGGCGATTGCACAAGTCTTGTTACGCAATGCATCTTCCAATGTAAAGGAACCCCAAATCGCTCCTCTTCTCCTGTTTTGAATTTCGCCAATATAGCGATAAATGTTGGTTGACTAGGTTCCTTGATCTCTGTAGATTGGTAATTATAATTCCCGGCTTCATAAGTGTGCAAGAAATGTGAAAAAATCGCTTGAATTCTGATCGCTTACGATGAATCGTGAGTAGCAAGCAGAGCTCAGTCGCCAGCTATGTTTACACGAAAGTGTGAGATTTTGGCCACCACTCATGCTCCTGGAGCATGAAAAATAAATAGCTGCCCTTTGAGGTTAGTGAGGGAGACCTGCCCCTGGAGCATGGGTGATGGTCAAAAACTACCGCGTGCATATAAAGACACGGCTCTTCCATTGATTTACGTTACACCCTCTTATGCTAACCGATGGAATTGCATGAGGTATAGGTGCTATCAGGGGGAGTAACAGAAAATATCTTAATCTACTTTTCTCAGACCGGGAAACAGTCACTCAATTATGGCTATTGAACCTTTTTTAATAAATCACTGTTGGGTTTGCTATTGGGTTTCTGGTAAAGTCTTGGCTCATCGAGCGTAACATGGCGGTAATTACTTTAACTAGCGACAATTTTGTTAACCATAATAAATTGCAGCAATACTGTGAAGCAAGGAATTCAGTATGTATAAAATGCCGACTGAACCGCCTTCTCTGTGGGATAGAGCCATCAAATCTACCAGATAGTTGTCTGTATCTGTATTGCTCATAATTCTTATTTAGTTGAGCAAATTGTAGAGAAAACAATGGTAAGTCTTTGAAAGCGCTGAAGCGAGTGATACAAGTGAATGGGATTTTGTTTCCACCACTGGCGAGTGCCAAATTGTGTAATACTTGCATAGAAGCTCATAGACGATTACACAATCGGTGATGTCACCACCTCACAGCGCCCAAGTCAATAATATTGACTTTCGCTGAAGTGGTGTTGCTTGAAAGATGATTTTTCATTTTGGATCTTGTAACCAAATCGTGAGTAGCATAAATATGACACTATAAAATTAGTTTTCTCCAAAGTCAGTCAAATTATTTTCATTTAGGAGAGTAGGTCATAACTATTCTTCACAAAAGAAAATGACACAGATTTATCTTCACTTCATAAAAATAAAATTTGTGGTAGTCTTTCAATGGATGTCAGAGTCCAAAATAGATTTATTTGAGTTTCTGAAAACCAGTTGTGGCAGAGAAATATCTTGCATTGGCTTCAGCTACCTTCTTCTCTGCAGCATTGGGGTTGACTATCTCCAGACCCTGTTAAAACACACACACAAAAAAAAACAAAGTAATGGAGGTGAATTTGTGAGTAGTTTAAAATATATTTCTCAAACAGCAAATTTTCAAGATTAAACTTTATCTACACCAAAGATCCAAAAACATCTGGGGAGGCAGATCTAATAATTTCAAGACAACTTTCATTCAATTTGCACAAAAAATGTACACATTTAAATGGAAAATTAGTAAGCAAATGTTTTGCTAGTGCAAATTAATGTTTCTAAGTAGTATAATCCAAAATATATACATAAAAAAACTTCCACAGTGGTGTGCAGAGAAATATGCTTACAAATAGAATAATAAACATGATGGTCTTATATACCTGTAATGGTGTGAATGCTACACTTGAAGCTGTACCCGATGTCTCCTGCCTCTGACAGTGGATCTTCCTCCATGCGTCTGCTGTTTCTGTAATTGTCTCTGTTATTGCAAAATAAAATACAAACCCAGCAACATTTAACTTGGGTGAAATGCACATTGTACAACAATAATTCCCTAAAACAAGATTATCAGTGATTTTTTGCACTCAGTACTGGAATTATTAAAGGGGATGACTCGATTTAAGTCTATAAATTTTTCATCTTGATAGAATGGCCAACACCACAAAACCCCATCTGTAAAATTTCGCGCCGATAAACAGTAGCCAGCAAAGTCCCGCTGTGCATGGATTGCACCAACATCAGGTCACGCACTGCTGCCATTTAAAAACACGGACATTTACTTCGCATTTCCCAAGAAAAGTCAATGACCGTGTAGGAATTATTTTGTCTAAAATGGTTCCTTTTATACCACCCGAAACCGTTCAACACAAAAAGTTCTAACCGGTCACATATTTTTGTTTTAAAACCTTATAATTAAACCCGAATATCAAATTTCCACAGACGCTTACTAAAGTCTGTTGAAGAGACTCTTATTTGAAATGACACACATAACAATAGCTCAGCGGGATGTTGTCGGCTGCTTTGGTGCCGATATTTCAACCCATTTTGAAGAAAGAGCTAAAAACGTGATTTTGTAATCCCCATAGAGTACCCTGTAAAATTAATATTGGTCGACTAAAATGGAGCATATTTTTGCTCATAACATCCAACCAAACATCCTTTAGCCATAAAATTTCTTAGGGTAAATAAGAAAAATACATCGGTCCTCGGACCGCTTGTGTCGCCTGCCATCGCGGTTAGTGAATGATAAGCCTAACATGACCTTTGACCTTGATATGTGACCTTTGACCTCATCAACAAATGAGGGATCCCATGTTGCACCTATGATTCAAGTTTGGTTCCAATTGAACTTCAATTTTTCAAATGAGGTCATTTTTACATTTTCAGCCTATTTTACAACTTGACCTCACATGACCTTTGACCTTGGTATGCGACCTTTGACCTCATCAACAAATGAGGAATCCCATGTTGCACCTATGATTCAAGTTTGGTTCCAATTGAACTTCAACTTTTCAAATGAGGTCAATTTTACATTTTCGGTCTATTTTACAACTTGACCTCACATGACCTTTGACCTTGGTATGCGACCTTTGACCTCATCAACAAATAAGGGATCCTATGTTGCACCTATGATTCAAGTTTGGTTCCAATTGAACTTCAACTTTTCAAATGAGGTCAATTTTACATTTTCGGTCTATTTTACAACTTGACCTCACATGACCTTTGACCTAGGTATGCGACCTTTGACCTCATCAACAAATGAGGGATCCCATGTTGCACCTATGATTCAAGTTTGGTTACAATTGAAATTCAACTTTTCAAATGAGGTCAATTTTACATTTTCAGCCTATTTTACAACTTGACCTCACATGACCTTTGACCTTGACCTTTGACCTTGACATGTGACCTTTGACCTCATGAAAAAGTGGGGGATGCCATGTGGCACCTGTGACCCAAGTTTGGTTTAAATCCATCAAAGTATGAGGATATTACAAGCAAATGTTAACCCTTTTTCACAACAGACATCAACAACAACAACAACAGACATCAACAACAACAGACAACTACAGTGGACAAAGTGATCCCTATGTGTCTTCCTGCCTTAGGGCAGGCGACACAAAAATAGTAGCTTTCTTCTAATATGCTTATATACTGCCAGCAGTTTGTATGGGTAAAACTTGTGTCCCTCACTGCTCACATACCAAATGCCATCAAAATTGGACTTTGCATTCTGGTCAAGGTTCACCTTTTTGTTATTTGTCAATCAGAACAAATATGCAAATGAGCTCATTAATATGCATATACCATCAACAGTTTGCCAGGGTAATAGACCTTTTCAAAACAAATTCTACCCAACATGATGAACCCAATAAGCATCTTAACGGATCATCACACGCAACTGTATGGCGCAGCACTTAAATGCGTATTTCTCCTTTGCTTAAATATGCATTTCGTGATTTTAGCACCACCTGTTTTATTCATGAATCACTAGATATCAGTGAGAAAGCTTATTCTCAAAAGAGCTGATCCCGATCTGCGGTTTTGTGTTATGAGCAATGCTCATTTCCCACGGTCCCATAGAAAATACAAAATAGCAAAATTGTGAATTTCTTACAGATACGAACGAACTTGCACGTAAATTTTGGTACACATGGATACTAAGGCTAATGCATGGTTCAGATTATATTAAAAATATCAACCTTTTTTAGGTAGTCGGGGGGACGGATGTTGTGGATCACAAAAATGCCCTTTAATGCCGGACACTGGTAAGCGCTTTCAAATGTAAACAAGCATTTGAGGATTTTTTTTTTTTTTTTTTTTAATTTTATGGTGTTTTTTTGTGTTTTTTTGAAAAGGTCTATCCCTGTGTACCCCACTACCCAATAGCAAATACACTCTAAATCGAACACGGTCTGGTCATGGTTCACCTCTTTGTCAAAATGTTGATGAGAGATATAATACATCTTCCTAATCATACAACTGGATGCTAAGTGTGCCGTCAGCTATGTCTCCCCCCCCAAAAAAATAGGTGATCTTTATAACATATGAGGTTAAGGTCTGCATGCATCTTGAATTTGGTAGGCGACGTTCTGTAAAATTGATACGTGTAACATAAGAATCTATTAGTGTTTTGGTACCACAACCCATGTAATCAACATTTGTCGCTTGACGTACCTGTAAACCTTGGATATTTGACTGTGTCTTGTTGTCAACATGAGGTACTTAGTCTTCCGGTTCCAGCCTTGCCAATCGACCCAGTGAGAATCCCAGATCCTCTTGATATGCATCATCTTCAATTCTCAGCAAAACTCATCATATTGGATGCATCATCAATGTCTGGTCCTGCCCCATCTTGGCTTTCATTGTTCCCCCTGTGCGAAAGAAAGAAGGAAATATTAATTCTAACAAACTGAATCTGCTGGTAACAAAAAGATGGTATCTCAAAATGCACAAGAGTGCACTTCCCAATGTGGTGATTGCAAAAAAAAAAGAGGAAAAACCCATGTACATGCTAATGGGGCTAGTTAACACAGCCTTTTTCACAAGTGTATGTGGGTCTCCTCCCATATTGACACTTTTGTATATACACTGTATGAATATATTTTCAGGCTAAAAACACTGGTGCACATGCCTATGCTGTGCACTTGTACAAAACATCTGACGGATCCAATACAAATGTTATTCTCACGCCTTCTATCATTTTGTCAATATTGAAGGGGATACATTTCTATTTTTAGTATTGAGAGGACATAACAGGAGGTTATTGATGAGTTAATTTGAATTTTATGATGATTTGCCCAAAAATATTAAAACAAGTGTACAGTGGGTCTCAGAAGACAAGGCGAACTCGTATTTACGCGATGCGGTAAAATAGGTCCCGCCGAATGTTGCGTCAATAAATGCGATAAATGCAACTTCAACACCCTACCCCTTACCCAAATAACCCGCACACTACACCCCCTACCAACAACCCCGCAAAACCCCACCCACCCTCCCAAAACACCCCACAACTCCCCAAAACACCCCACCCTCATACCCAAAACACCCCACCCTCATCCCCAACACCCCCTGCAAACCCCCACCCCCTCTTTAACACCCCTCAACACCCCAACCCTAATCCAATTACCCTATAACACGGCTCCCCTTTCCCCAAAACACCCCGCCAACACAGTCATCCCTCCCAACACTCCCCACCCCTCCAAGCACCCCACACTAACCAAACTCCCTCCCCAACACCCCGCAATACCCCAACCCCCTCCCCAACACCCTGCAAACACCACCCTCCCCAACACCCTCTCCAACACCACAACCCCCTCCCCAACACCCAACCCCCACCCAACACCTCCACACCCTTCCCATAGCATAGTTGTCTCATGTTAGGAAGGAATTTTGCTACCGATGTACCGTTCAGAGATACAGCAAGTACGCATATTTAATTAGCTCATATTGGCCATACCTAAGCCGCATATATTCCATACTTTCCAAATTGCCAAAAACGATGCCGGCCATGATGGACTATCAGGTTAGGAAAGAATTTTGGTGTTCGATGTACCGTTTTAGCGATTCAGTTATTACGCATCTTTAATTAGCTCATTGCATACATAAGCCCGCAGTTATCACACATTTTTAAAATTGCAAAAACGATGCATGCCATGATGGACTTTCATGTAGCGAAGGAATTTGTGTGTCCAATTTATGTTTCAAAGATTCAGCACCATAGTGTTAACATTTTTATCAGACATCCAGGTTAACATTTTTCTCACGACATACGGACGGAGCCCATTTATTAGTCCCGTCCAGAACGTTGTCGGCGGGGGACATATTACACCCTAACTATATGGACATAACGTAAAAGTAAAGTATCACCATTTGCGAAATTTAAAAAGAATCTTAAAAACCACAATTACTTTTAACTTTTAAGTAAACATCACTCGATTCGGTTCAGTTCATAGTTTTGAAGAAAATAAGCGATTATGTAACACCATGTTAATGGACACTTCATTCCAGGCTTGCTCCAATCATGCAATTTGATGCTGAATACCGCTGATACTTGTGTTATCTGTTCAAACTGTTTCATTCCCCAAAGAAACCGGCCGTGTTATATTTTGTAGTTCAATGCCATGTGTTGTTTTATTAGAGAATAAACAATTACCGTGACAATTTTAAAAATCCAAAAGAAAAACAAAAACATGGTAATAACAAGAATGATTATTATCTTGAATAGAAACAACACCAATAAATATCTGTAGAAAAGTGAAAAGTTAGTTGAATGAGAGGGGGTGGCCCTGCATAGAATGAATTGAGAAGTTTAATCAATACTTAAAGGGAATAAACTGAACAATAAGATTATTCACAATAGTGTTTTCTTCAAATTAGACATCTGATTCAAATAAGATGGTGGATTCTACATTTAAAATAATAAAGGCATGATTTGAGTGCAAATTCAAAATTCCCGCGTTTTAATCTATACTTGTGTTATATGAAGTACCTGGCACGAGACAAGATGTTGGTCAACATTTGTCCCGCCCATACAAAGGCGTTTGTGGTTTTCAGGAATGCGGAAAATGGCATACGTTACTCTTGTCAGGCGGAATTTAGATTAAATTCACAGAAATCCTTGCTAGAAGACATCTTGAACAATGTTAGAAGTAATGTCGAACACGGATACAATCAACACATTTGAACAAGAGACGCTGTGGAAGGCAGAGAACCGACCGAACTTTACAGAACATTCCAGTCATTTGACGAAGTCTTCGTGTAAATCCACGTATAACATTGCAGACGTAACAATGTGGCCACAAATACCTTGCATTTGTTGGCATGCTGATATACAAATTTTGATGCGTTTTGGGTTTGAAACCGTTCTAGATATTTATCATGCACAACCTAGTTGACTATCAAACTTTACTTCGGGTTTCAATATTAATTCAAAGCATAACTTTTCTAGAATGCTGCCTGATGATATGCAATTTAACTAATTAAAAGCCATTTGCTTGGATTGGCGACACATGGTATGTCACATCAATTTGGTCAAAAAGACTGGGATGTCACTGACATTTTTTAAATTTTCTTCATTTCTAAGTGAACAGAAAAGATTTAAATTTCTTTTGTGTAAATGTATGTGCAAATGTGAACCTGGTGCAAATATTTAAGCGAGCGCGAAGCAAAGCTCTTATAGACAAACGTGTATGTACGTATTGACAGCTATGAAAATCTATAGTCTGACATGTTTAAAAAATACCGACCCTCATTTGATCCCCCTTTTCGTCTTACCATTAAATCCTACGGAGTTATTAATCGACGGGTACCGAACAGGGGCTCGCCATCTTTAACCTTTGTTATATTGAAGTTTTCATTATAGTCCGATATTCAACAAGTATTTTAATTTCATTCTGTTGTAATATTTGGTTTTCTCGCAAATTCATTTTATGTACGGTTTCTAACATTAACCTAAATGTTTTTGTGCTGATATTTTAAAATTATACTTGGAATAATTAAACACTTCGATATTGTCGGAAGCTCAAACAAATCGAGACTTGATCTGTTACGATGACCATGCGCAGTAGGGTTTACAACTCCGCGACAGACAATAAATTGACGCATTGTGTAATACTCTTGCCCAACCTTGAGGTTGGTAAAAGAGTTTGAGAAAAAAATCAAGATGAATTGCCTGCTTGATCTTGAAAAAGAAAAGCTAAATATAGCGAGATGCTGAATAAGTGAACTACCTAAATGGACGGTATAGATGTACCACTAGGATTATGTCCGTTATTATAAATAAAACTGAATTAAGCTCATCATAAAGTTATAATATTGTTTTTTCTCAATACAATATAAAAATAATTTTCTCCTGCTCAAAATACGATTTTGTTAGCTTTTTCGTTCAATTAATCTTATTGTAGGGAAACAAGTCAAGGATACCACACGTGGTAAAATTATGACATATTTGCCAGCGTAGCAGAAAATGTTGAAAGAATACAACTTCATAAGTAAACACATTTCATATCATGACAACCCAATCATGGCAAAGTCTGCTCATGATGAGTGGACATGGCCGCTGAACACGGAGTTTGTGAGGTCGCTGTTAATTCGCAACCTTACCTTGATCAATGCTTTAGTTTAGTTGCTCAGTCACAGCACACAGTGCAGATTGTAAGGCGATTTCAACGCCCCCTTCACCATGCTTGCAAATTTTGCCAATATTATAAAATAGGCTTTCTGCAGTAGTGAAGCAAATTCCTGTTTATGATTTTTGTAGCTGATTCAATTTCAACTGGTGCTGTGATAACTTGGTGACGGTGATTACTACATACAGTCATGACATGATTATACACAAACGTGTTTATGTTAACGTTTACTGGCCATACTGGACATGCTGGAACAAAGCGTTCTTTTAACTTCAACCTAGTCCTAGCTAAAAATCTTTTCATATAACAAACGGGAGATTTATCCTGGAATCACATACCAATCTGTATCATGTTTACATTAGGGCCTGGCTGAGGTCAGCACTGGATTATTTATGGGCCTTGCCTAGCTTTTTTGGCTAGGCTAACTATAACAGTAAAAAAAACATGGCTATACTATAACAGTACATGCCTACTAGAAAATAAGCTGTTACAGTGTGTTTGTAGTTTTGTCTACGACGAGTACAAATGTTTTTGTTTTAAAATTAAAACCAATGTTTCTGCTAATATTTGATATTGGCCTTGATCAGTTGAAAGATTAGAGAGGTGACTATGTCTAGGCAGACTAGGCTAGGCCTAGCCCCCCCCTATACTCTACCTATATTTACTCTTCGACATAGACGAGCCTATTCTTCAATATCCTGGGTACACAATTCTTGGCCAGTTTAAATACCAAGTAATGCGCTCCTCCCCCCCCCCCCTCCAAAAAAAATGCACACTGTCTGGGTAGGCCTACACGAAGCGTCCATAGCCAATTCACACAACAAGTAACTCACCCGTGTGTCAATGCCTTGGTCAAGAAATTTGGTCTAAATCTCATGGGCTATGCCCAGACTAAATGTTCTGTTCTGGCCAGAAAGATGGAGTAATGTAATACTAACTCCCTTTATGCACTGTGATAAAAATGAAATGTTGCCATCGCAACTGTGATCGTCTAGTTTATATGCGTACCTTAAAGAGATATAGATTTCCAGAAAATAAGCGCCCCAAATTTTTCCTCGCACCTATGTTTTTTTTTCCATATTTGAATGCCTTACCACTGTAATTAGATAACACCTGAATTGAATAAGCCGAAGTACGCCGTCTTTATGTAGTTAGATGATGATTTAGTTTCTGTCCGTGCCCGACCCTAAAGTCTAAGCATGGTTTCTATGGAAACGATTTAGTATAGCAGGCAGTTCAAAACAAGCTTGTGGTTTTTCCTTTTGCACCGGTTTTTTGTCCAATAACCTTCCAAACGTTCTCGGTATGTTGGTCTACAACAGACTACAACCGATCCAGTGAAATTTAGAGAAATTCATATCCTAAAAAATATCCTCCTGTCACTTTATTATGTTTCACTTCATGTCGCTCATGTCAACTTTTGGGGGCTTGTTGCTATTGACAAGGCTTATACTGATGGTTGCTAGTGTTAAGGCTAATTTTTTTCTAAAAATAGTAAAGTTTTGTACCATAAATCTAGTATACTTATAGCTTCCTTTTGATAACTTGTTCATCAATAGATGGCACCCCTTTTAAATTCATAATTTCTTCAGGGGAGGGCGGCCAAGAAATCCTAATTTTATACGTTGCCATTGTTTAACACGGGGGTGGGGGGACGCCTGTTGTTCGATACTAGAGTTGGTTTTTGGAGGTTGCCGACTCCTGTGAATTCTATGTAAAAATCCCTAAATCTGCATTAATATGCATGATTGTTCCTCCAAAACCGCTTGATGAATTCAATTTTACCAAACGGCACGAAGACAATTTTTTAGCATTGTAAGCTATTTTAAGTGACTATATCTTAATTAAAACACAAAAAAGCACAATTTTGTTCTGCAAACTTTTAGTGTCATAGGGGTGGGAGAGAAATTTGGCGAAAAATCTGCAATTTGAAAATTCATTTTCGCGCCATTTCAAATCCCTATACTGCTGAGAATGTTAATTATTCAATTTAGTCTCAGTCTCATGTATATGGGTCTACCACGCCTATTGACTCCACGAGGTCCGACCACGAACGTATACAAACGTACATGAGACTAAGGCGCTCATGCAACACAACATATACCGACGGAGTGACGGGTCTGGCTCCTATCGGCACCACATTTTTGCTCAAACTTCCTTCCAAGACCTGATTTGTCATAGGTGATTGCATTTTTTGGGCGTGGCTTTTTGTAGTTATCCGTTTTCGCACAGTTATATAGAAAATTACCGTATCATGATCCTTACACATAGAATCTATATACATGTTTTACTGTATTATAATCGAGATTGGCTAATTTTCCGAGGGATGCCAAGAAACCGACCTCCCCCCCTCCCTTTCCCCGGTTTAACCACTGACCTCTATACGGGGAAGGTCAGTGGGTTTTACACGTAACAGCGAGGCTCTGATGAAAAATTCTGAATTTTTTGATATGTCGTCAGGGCTGGTTGGATTCTGGCAAATTTTATCACAGCAATAGTCCAACTTCAATGAGGAAAATTCTGAGTTAATTGAATGCTATTTGAGCACTTTTGGACATATTCAGCTCTATGTGTGCACCCTAGAAGATTAATACCGACGTGAACCATGGGGTCGACACATCTGCGGATTTTGGGCAATTTGGGATTTCCAAACGGTAGTTAATGATGCTTTGCAGCATTTTCTATTGCAATGGATAGAATGAAAGCTATCTGATCGCTCGCTTCTCAGGTTCTACCTGCATCATATTATCTATTTTGTTTAAAGAAAGAAATGAAAAGAAAATGATTGAATGAAAGAAAAGTATTGATTAATTTCTCAACTGTTCTGTCGGAATCACTTATTACAAAACTTGGAAGTGTCCCATTGCATGTGTTTTTACATAATCGCTTATTTCTTTAAACTACTGAACCGAATCAAGTTGCGTTTACATTAAATATTGAAAAATAATTGTGAGGATTTAAGATCTTTTTAATTTTCAATGTGATAATCTCTTTTGAAGTTATTGTTCACCAATATTAGGGGTAAATCTTCTGAGACACCCTGTAGAGCCTACCAACTGGATAGCTGCATGCACAGTGCTCGGCCATGGGTGTAAGTATGGTGGTTATTCCAAGCACGGCCATCACAATACTTGCTGTTTAATTGACACATGAACCCGATGTGTCTATTCACGAAAACTAAGGGGTGCCATAAGTGTTTGGTTTTCTACTGAGATAAACCTTTTTTTGACAAACGGACCTTTCGACATAAATGTAATTGTAAAAGTACACTGAGAAGTGTGTGTCTATTTGTAAAAAGAATTTAAACCAATTGGTTTTACTCATAATCCTTGTAGTATGTTAAAATATAACATGTATTTGATATTTTTATATTGTCCTAATTTAGATATCACAAAGTACATTGACATCTTTTGATATGTAATTGGCACTAACATGCAGTACTACAAGATTATCTTTCACTTTGCTAATATGTCTAAGTGGTTCATATGAAAAACATCTGTTGGACAAGTCCAGATGAGGTTCGCTGTATGTTTTAGTGTAATAAAGGAACCACAACCTGCTGCAATAAACATGTTTGGTTATTGTCCATGTTACCCTAATTTCCCCTATGTATGTTAAAATGGGGGTATTTTCATAATGTGGTTTGAGTGTTTTTGTAATATCCTCTTTTGTTATATGGTTCTCTTGTGACATTATATTTCACAAATTTAAAAAATGATAAACAGGCTCATTACAAATGATAAAAGTATAACATAAGGTCAGGTCAGGTTCTTCAGGACAGGATGTCAGGAGGACCTGCTACTGGTATCCTGGTAACCAGTACTACCTGTCCCGGGGCCGGGTTGTCGGCGGCTAAACCGACACCCCATCAGGTTTTTTGTTAAGATAACCGATGAGGAGGGTAGCTGGTTACCCTGGTAGAACTAAAAATAAAATCTATCTGTAAGAGTGCCAGCTCTGGAGAGCTAAAGGCGGTCATCCAGCACTGCTTTACATGCTGCCTTGCATTTGGGGGGGGAATCCCCTAAGGCTAGGGCCACCGCCGATAACGGTGGTTCGGCGTCAGGAAGGGCATCCGGCCGATTTAAAAATCGCTCCAATAAATCCTCATAAAGAAAAATACAAGAGGGCACCAACCAGCCCGAAGGTGGGGGTGGTGTCACCTACTTACCATAAGAAGAAAGGTGAAAGGAATCACTCCGGGCCGCGCAAGCGTTGTTGCATCATGACGGTTTAAAACCTGATGAGCGGCTGGGGGTGAGGGTTGGAAAGCCGAATTGTAGGGGAGCATGAGAGGGAAGGCGGGTGCGGAGAATGCGTAGAGTTAAGAAGGGAAGGTTGATGTGTGTGGTGCTCAGGGAAGTGAGGCGGAGAGGGGAGAGGGCTAGGATGGTGGGAGGGGAAGGAAAGTATAAGCTGTGGTGGGCAGGAAATAGATGGATTGGGGGGAGTGGGAGTATTGGTTAAGGAGGAACTGTGCGAGTAGGTAGTGGAGGTGAGAAGGAGCGATAGGGTGATGATGGTGGTAATGTCTTTTGAGGAGGAGGTAGTGAGGCTCATATGCGGATATGCTCCGTAGAGCGGTAGAAAGCATGAAGAGAAGGAACATTTTTATGATGAGATGGCAGAGGAATGGGATATGCAAAGTGTGGGTGAATTAGTTCTCTGTGTTGGTGATTTCAATGGGCATGTGGGAAAAGGGATCGATGGGTTTGGGGGTTCACAGAAGGAACGGGTTTGGGGAGAGAAACCAGGAAGGAAGGATGCTGTTAGAGTTTTGTGATGAGAAGGAGGTGTGTATAGCGAATACGTGGTTTAAGAAAGAGGATAAAAGGAAAAGTGACCTTTAGTTCAGGGGGAAACAAGTCACAGATTGATTTTGTGCTTGTGGGTAAGGAGAGGAGAAAGTTTCTGAAGAATGTTAAGGTGATTCCAGGGGAATTACAACACAGGTTGGTGGTTGCCGATGTGGACAAGTGGAATGTGAAAAAGTGGTGAGGAAGGTAGTGCATGTGAGGAGGAAAGTATGGAAGCTGAAAGAAGAGACAAGAAAGAATTTTGAGATGAGAGTGGGTGAGCTTGTGGGGGATGATGTGTCCGGTCTGTGGGAGTGTTTTAAGGAAGGGGTTTGTTACAAGCGTGTCATGAAGTGTGTGTGTGAAAAAGAAAGGGAGGAGAGGACAGGAAAGACGGTCCCCCCAATCCTCCTTATTCCGCCACAACTTATACTTTCTTCCCTCAACTCCACCATCCTAGCCCTCTCCCCTCTCCGTTTGGAAGAGGCGGCTGACAGACTGGCGAAGGCGACTGGTGTAAGATGCTAGGGGCAGGTGGCTGAGGAAGGATGAGAGCCATGTTTGAAAAAGTGCATTTTGAGTTGAGGGGGTGGTTGAGGAAGAGGGGCGACGAAGCGAAGAGGACAAGGACATGAGAGAAGCAATTGGATAAGTGGAGGAGGAGAGTAGTAGGAGGGTTGGGTGGAGGATGGGGGAGTGATGAATAGGGTAAATTGGAAGGAGGGAGTAAGGGCGATTGCTACGAGTGTGAGGTTTGAAATCGGCCACACCCGGTTGATGAAACGGGACAAAAACGGATTTTAAAAACTTTGGTTTTACTACTACTACATAGTAGATTCATCGAAAACCGATTCTTTTTATGCTCTGGGATGGGCGGGGGTGATTTGACAAAATGATGATGTTTTTTTATACCATGATCTCTCGTTATAACAGGCTGATAGTGCTTGTGACAGTAAGTTTCTTGTATACATCTGTACATTATGTTACATTCAATGTGACAATGTTCTTGTATCACACATAGCAGCTATCTAATCGTTTTTATTTCCGCGAGTTATCATGGTTATTGAGATAATCGGATACAGACGAGTATCGTGGTATTAGTCCATTTAGCAACCGTGATTTCGGCAATGTGAATTAAAACGTAAAGAAAGTATTCCTTTCCTTGTTTTTTGTGAGCTCCATAGACTTACTAGCGCCATCATTTCCGTTTACGGACTGAGAAGAAACCCTCTGTCTTGGCCAGTGGAACGATCTGGTCACGTGGTTGGAAGATCGCTTTTGGATGAATCTACTATAATATGGACAATCATTTCCAACTTTTTCCTTTCAAAGTACCAAGCCTACTGAACATGGAGAGTTTACTCATTATTATATCATCGCAAGTGACTCGCTTGCTTGTGATGATCTAACCTGATTTTCACCAAGTTAACAACACCACAACGGTAGCCTTTTAAACTGATCAGAGCACCAACTCAGTTTTCATAGATTAAACCATCTCAAAACACAGTTGTTATATAAATTGAAGCTCATTTTACATAGACAACCATCGACAGAGTTTCACAATGGGAGTTCCTCTTAGGTTATCTGCCCCCTCTAGGTCAAAACTAAATTTCTATATCAAAATACTTTTAGTTCTTATTTTCTTGTGCGTAGCATTTGATCTGACTCCACACGGGATAAGCTATTATAAAACGCAGTGCAGGTCCAACCCCCTCTGGCAGATTAACATTTATAAATAGTACCCTCCTGGTTGTTTGACAACTTATCTTTTAGATGTATTACCATATCGCACTTATTATGAGCAAGTTTGATTTGCTATTGATCCCAGTGAAACTAAAGATACATAACAATGAAATAATCTCATCTCTGAAATACCACAGAATTGTGCCAGTCTTCAGAAAATCATTTAGCTGTTTCAAACAATCACTGACTGCCTGACTAAAACTAAAGGAACCAGCAAAAGATACTGGTTTCAATTTCTTGAAAACAACATCTTTGTACTTGATTCCATCATTTGTTTGCCTACCTTCTTCCACCTCTCTTTTTTCTGGGTAAATCTACTGGTGCTGGTAAGGGTTTAGCTTGTTTGGGTGGAGGTGGTTCTTGAAGTTTGGTCAGCTTCCTTTCAATTTCCTCCCTAAGACTTTCCCCTATTTCCCCTGTAGGACTTTCATGGAAGCTATCCACTCGGGCTGCAAGTGTACACTTAGCAGATACTAATCTGGCGGCCTTCTTCCTCAGATCCTGCAAGGTTAAATGACATTGTTGTATTTTTACATAATACTCTAGAGTGAAATTATTCTCATAGACAAATAATTAAGGTGTTCCCATAGTGACTAATGGTGGGTTCCTACTTCATCGGCAGACATCTGCAGACGCTAGTCTATCGAACATGCTTTGCGCGTTGGATGCATTGAACATACGCGTTGCGTAAAAAAACAAGTTAGATAGGCTAGCGTCTGCAGATGTCTGCCGATAAAGTATGATGAACCCACCTTTATAGGTCAAAAATCATTATTCTCAATAATATGTGGCCATGATAATAAACAAAAAATTGCAAACTAATACTATTTGTCTTTGTCATAAATTTCCAAAGGGTTCTCAAACATGAGTTTTTAATATTTTTGCATATTGATTTTTTTTTCTGGCTAAACCTACTGCTTATTTTTATTTTCTTATAGGAACTTTTACAGAATGGCTATTGATTTGACACAGGTGGTCCAGATGTGACCTCTGTTAAACTCTGAAGCGTCAATTCACTGGTGACATTATTTGGTTCACAGAATATGATTTACTGTTATTCATACAAAAATTACAAAAACAACAAAATCTCCAACTCCCATGGTTTTAGATAATGAATAAAAAGTACCGCTTGATAATACACTACACTTCTATCCATTTTGGTAATTCAAAAATCTTAACTAAAATAATACTGATTATTAATAGGCTACGTCGGTCTATATGTCTATCTGTCTGTCTGCCCTTTATCTCAGAGATCACAGATTGTACAGCCTTCAAATTTGGTGGGTGGGTGTAACTGGGCTGGGCCAGAAAAGTTTGCATTTCCAGGGGTGCTACTAATCACCAAAACAGTTTTCAAACAAGTATTTAAAAAGCTTGCCTGGGTCAAGAAAGCCAGATAATTGTGAAAGCCTGGTAATCACCGAAGTGTCATTATTATTATGCAGCCTAAACTAGATATCACATACACTCTTTTGCCATACTGAAATTGCGCTTGGATGTCATCTGCATCTTAGAGCTATTCTTTAAACCCATCTCTTATACACACTTATATTACCTGCCTTTTTAATACAACACTTACAGGTGAAGTTCCTTGAACCAAGTCACTGTAGAATATGTATCCTGTATGTGGATTGGTAGCAATACTGGAGAAACCTGATAACGTCTTACGCTGAGCTCCAAGGACTAAGATATTACATGATGGCATTTTGGTTAAATTAGTCAGACCTCCTGCTGCACCTTTCAATTATAAAATATAACAAACAAAATTATGCTGGCTTTCTTAGTCTTCAGTATTCATTATAAACTAACATACCATTAAAACTGAACACTATTCTCTAAACTACTAAAGAGCAGTCAATTTAAATGTATAACTCCATCCCCAAATCAGTGACATACTTTAGATATGGGGCCTGCAATTCCCCCCAGTTCAAATAGTGAGGTTCCCTTGACTTCCAGAGGTGCAAATAGTGGGACTGACCCAGAACTTTTAACCCTATAAGTGGCCTTAAGGGTGCACACCACTAAAAATCTTAGTAGCGAAATTACTACTCTCTGAGGAATCACTAAATATTGCAAAATTTATACGGAAAAAGTTGTTATGAAATTTGGATATGTTTATGTTAAAAAGAAAGTCTTGCAAACAAACTGTGCAAATTTCATTTTCTGAACACAAGGTACATGTAACTTGAGATATAGCCAAAGATAGAACATGAATTTTCTATATAAAGTCTATGGGAGGTGCAATAGTGGTGTGCAACCCTTAAATTTTCTAAGCAGCCCACATTCCAGCAGGGAGTCTATAATATAGGTAGAAGTAACTCACTCTAATTTAATGAACCTGCTATGGCTGGTTCATGACCGATAGGGGCATTATCAAAATATAAACAAATTCTGGCATTTTATTTAAGAGGGAAGTTGCCGATGTCAAGGACAGAACCTCTCCAATGGCAACATATGGACTCTGACTTGCCCATTAGGGCCTATTAGGGTCTTACAGCCATTAAACCACATTTTGTCTTACACCAAAGTTATTTAAGCAAATAAAGTAGTTTTAAATATATTCCTTTACCCGTTACTAAAAAGGTGGTGTTACATGAAAGCCATATTCTTTGAAATCAACTACATCCTGTTAATGTTTGATACATAGAGAAAATCTGTTTAGGGGTCTTTAACACATTCCCAGTTCGGTCATAAAATCCTACAAAGCACTTGAGGAGGGGCTTAATGCCTTTGTTTGAAAAGGATTTTCACCAGCCTGATTTCCTCCTCAATGATTAAATCACCCGATATTAATGGTGCCATCATGGATGCTTTGCCACAAATAGGCTGTCTCCAGCCAGTTTAAAGGAAGCATAACAAGTAAAAGCAAAATTTGGCTAAAATGTTCAATGGCTATGAATTAGAAACCTAGGTAACCTTTTGGTTAATACAAATCATACAGTTTTGATAATCCAACCATTTAGTTCTTATTCTTATCTTGACACTTACCCATAATTTTAGCTGCTGTGGATGCCCCTACTATAAAAGACAGGTTAGGTGCAATGAAGGACATACGTGATTCTACATAGGCAAAGATGTTGGCTTTGGCATCATTTAAATCAAATGCCTGAAAGAAAGTAATGAATGAAACAGTAAATATGATCAAGAAATGACCACATTGGTTATCTTCTCAATAGAGCTGAGGTGGATAACCTTATGGCTGGTGGGCAAAGCCATATTAAGGTAGCTGGTATGGATATGATGCACGCACCATTATACAAAAAGCTATTAACATCAGATTTATCTGAATCAATTTGTGTTCAAAATGATTCAATAGAAGATTAATTTTCACTGTACACTTACTAAAGTTTCAATAAAATTGTGAATTTATATTAGTATTATTTTTTGAAAAACACCAAAATGTGTTCATGTTTAAATTTCTATAGCCTAAATTGAAGGAGCTCTAATAGTCATATTGGAAGAGGAATATATCTAAATTCTCAAGAAGGTTTCTTGATTAAGGTTTTAATTTTTGAATAAAATGTTTTTACTTGTGTTCAGTATTTCTAGAAATAAGCAAATACTACCATTAACTGAAAATCTATTCTTTAGGTCTTGTGATAACCTACATCCTATCCAAGTTTGGTTGCAATAGCTATTGCAACCAATTTCCCCACTCCTATGACAGACCCAGGTGAGCACCAAAGGGCAACGAATAAGCCTTGTGATAACCTACATCCTATCCAAGTTGGGTTGGAATAGCTATTGCAGAAAGGAAGTTATGCTCAATTGTTTACTTTTTGACATTTCTCTTGCCAAATTTCATTTGAATCCGAAAATCCATTTTAATATGAGCGGTAATTATGTGTATTACAATTTCCCATAAATTACTGTACAAATAATTATGGTAACTGTAAAAATGCACATTTGTCATTGTAGCACTTAATTGTCTGAAATCAAATCTGAGACGCATTATTAAAATGCTGTGCATTGACTGCATACGCACAACTGCACATGACCTAGTAACAAGCTGCCCGAGGTAAGGTAAACGCATTGGCACGATTGGCCAATTCAGCAGAGGTCAATCGTACTTTTGCTGCATGCTACACTCAGTGCAAATACTTACTGCGATTGGTGCAAGGCGACGTGTCTCAGATTTGTTCTAGACATGTATAATAATAACAAGATTTCAGGCAAAATATTTTGCAGATGAAATGAGAGAAAATGCATGAAACTAAGAACAGCACTGATATAAAACACATTCCTACATGAGGCTGGACTTCAATGTTTCAAATCACACATTTTTATATTATTCTAGTAGCTCATGGTGGTTTTGTATGCAATATATGTCCAGAGTTAACTCTTCAGGAATCCACTAATTGAAGGTCCAGGATCAATATTTGGTTGGTAACATAATTCCCACTGATGCCAAAAATGCTGAAAAGGCCACGCCTCCTTCTGGGGGGTCATGCCCTTTTGAGCGAAGTACTACTGACTGTATCTACACAACCGTTGGACCTAGGAGGTTGCGAGACCACTCAAATGTGCGGAATGGCCACATTATGGGTGGTCAGTAATACATTTTTATATCCAAAAGTCAAAGGTTTTTAAGATAATTGTAAAAAAAAATGATTTCAGCATGTTGAGCACTATACAATTATGAATGAATTCATAAGGTTTTCATGCCAAAACAGGGAAGGAGTTCACCATACACCTTGGATTTTACTCTAACTCTCCTCAGGGATAATTTTTGGGGTAACCAAGGGTAGGTCAAAAATAAAAATTTCATATTCCTTTCCGTTCTCAAATGGCAGCCCGTCAAAATTTTGTGACCTTGAGCAAAATTGGGTAATATTAGGTGACAACTGTGCATTTGCTTGCTGCTTGCACTGTAAATTACATGGCTTCCAAACGAACTAAGCAGAAAAGCTGAGGAAAAAAGTTAGAGTTATAGGCCTAAGAATGAATGCAATTAAAATAAGGCTCATCAGTTAATCTTTTACTAATAGTATTACTAGTAAATTCATGTCTATTGAATGATAAATTTGTCACTGGCCTTATGTGTTATGGTATCAAAACCACTGATA
>JAMKCH010005441.1:0-32360 GCA_023653785.1 Ophioderma brevispina
CTGGGACGTCTTCCCGGAAAATGACGCGATTCTTTTCTTGCATCTCGCGTAGGCGACTTTAACGTTACTGTATTCCTGTGCGGGAAACGTCGAGATGCATTCAATGCACAATTTGCAAAAAATGCTTTCAAGCATCTGGACCTGTTAACCAAAATTAAAAATGCTTTTATGCATCTGGCCGTCGGCCGGCAAAACTACCAGGTCCGTGTTAGGGTTAAGGCACAGATATGTGATATAAATTCTCTCGGAAAGTGGTCAGAAATTGAGCACAAATATGCTGCCATTTACATACTGAAGTGAATAACAATCATTTGGTTGATTGGTAAATAAAGTTACATGTTTGATTTATAACAGAGACCTTCAATTTTGGTTATCATTGTCAGGTGATGAATATCAAACAAACAAACAAATACCAAAATTAAAAAAAGCCCAAAACCAAAGGTTGCATTTTTTTACAAATATTAAATAAAACAAACAAAGGTAGGAATATTCAGATCCGGCAATCTTTTGCTAAATAGGCATTACCCGGTTCTGCCATCACTTCATAAATTCCATAATGTAAACCAACACTCATTTTGCCATTTTTTGGAGTAAGGCAACCTTGGTTTGTGGGAAGCTTCAAATGTTGTTCTTTCACTGTTGCCTGCCATGACCCAACACGTTTTCAATAAGCCCAATCGTTCAGTGCACTGTTGTCTCCTGGTTGGCACAAGTTTTAGATGGACACATAAAGGAAATAAAACAGATAAATTCCATGGATTTCACATAGTGGCTTCACTGCATTTTTTGGGGTTGGGGCTCGGCCTTGAAATTTCTGTGTCCCATATCACAGCATAAGACGCAAAAGATACAAGCTTCACAACTGATGCACTTCCTCAATAACTCAATTCCAACTTAAGATCAAACAGCATCCCTTGTCCTTCCTACCTATACACAGCATTTTGATAAGACACAAAAAGTGTGTGAACATTTTTTTCCCCTAGATGTTCCAATTGCCTTTGTTAGTAATGTATTCTCCAAAGCCATCAATGTGATTTGCAATAGCGCCTCCAGTTAAGATTAAATGTAATCCACAATGCTCAGGGAACTTCAGCTTATCAAAGGCTAGTTCTGTGCTCATGTTCTGTAATCAATGATGAGTAGACAACAACAGCAGTAATGCAAATATCCTATTTCTCTGCTTGGGCTAATCGATGTTCAGATGTTAGTCTCTTATAAGATCAGATGTATCCATTGGGTTAAACCTTTTGCAAAATCTGCACTTGTATCCTCCGTGATATTACTGGTAAACCTTTCATCCAAAACTGCTTAATGTTTTACTAATGACTAACATGCTTTTTATTTCCACCTTTTAAGTCCATTGTACATCTATGTCCTAAACGAACTTCATTTGACAAACAGAAAGTGCATGGTATTTATCATATCACATTTATTTTACAGTCTCCTCCTCCCTTGTATTAGGACAAATCAATCCTTCCTTTAGGTCAGCGTGATAACTACTACACAAAACAAACCAAATAGGTTACTGTCGGTCATCACACCGGAGATGTGCCATTGCATGCCATAACTGTCATCTTCAATTACAAAATCTATAACAAATACAAATTAACCTCATCCTCACTGTGTAAGTCCTACACAACTCCCACATGAACAACTACCATTAATGTAACTTAGTATTCTGAAAACTGGGCATCCTTCAGCATCATCACAAAGGCAAAGTTCTACTTGATGCATTCCAGATCATCAGATTCTACTGAACTGTGTAGTGACAATGCTACCTAATCCTATGGTCACTATTACAATTTCCCCTGATGATGCTACCCAGTTAGCTGTGCATTTATTTCAGGCATAGTGCTGGCTTGTAGATCAATTAGAAGGTATGAATTACAGCGTGTTCAGCTAAAAGAGGTCAATGTTGGTCACTTCCTGCCTTTCTGTCAGTGACTGTGGATTTAGTGGAGAGTCATTACATCAATCATTTGTCGGACTATAAGAGGATGATAATTATTATCTTCTAAAGCTGTTTTGTGTGATAACAGTATGTATTTCATATTTTGCGTTCAATTAAGATACTAAAACTAGTGCAAGTTTATGGCTTGGTTTGGTGTTTGAATGTGAAATTTTTCAAATGGCCAGTCTTCAAGTCTGTGGAGATGAGGAGGCGAAAGAGGGTGTACATTACAGTTTGGGTGCCTCTTAGAAGGCCAGAACATGGATCTGGTCAGTACTCCATAGAGCCAATATGCTACAAGAAACTATAAAAGGCAACAAATTTGAGCAGATTTTCAATATTTACCTAATTCATATTTCCCAAAATTGGACAAAATCTAGAAATTTCCCTCTCAATTCCATTTTGAACAAACTGTAGTTTGGCAATGGCACTTACACCTTCCTGCACAATTCTCACTCCCCATTTTTAGTGTATTAAGATCCCTCATCCTCCTTAAGGAGTAGTTCTTTAAGAGGCCCCTTGCATCTCTAGATGATCACATTCACACAAGTTTTTCCTTGTGAAGAGCCACAGACTCCCTGACTCTGCCTATCTGCCCTAATTGAATGCACATTTGAAGGTAATGTAGCTTCCATCGGTTACGACCTATTTGGATTTCGGCAGACACTACAAAATTGCCAATCAATGACTTTAGTTGGTAGAGAAGCCGGAATTATCACAGCAAAATATGCCAATTATTTACCTAAGTTAGAAGACTGAAGATATTTGTTTTTTAATAACCCCACAGCAAGTAAGGCCATATGTTCTATGTACTACTAATCTTATACATCTGGTTACTTAAAACTTACTCAAAGATTTGAATTGTCTCTATTTGGTATGATTGTGCCCAGCACAATAGGTTTCCCCACCATATAGATTTTTCTGTTTAGGTTTATCTTACAGTTGTTAAGTTTTGATCTCCATTTAGAAGGAATTTGCCCATTTCTTGCAGACACACAAAAAGGTGCAGTAAATGCATGACATGTAAATAGGTTATATTATATTTTGACTAAAAACAGTCCAAGCCAAGAGTTATTTAACCACATTACTTAAAAAGAGGCAGAGCATAAGTAAATCCGACTTTGTAATGGAAAACAACAATTATCAAAACAACTCATGCCTTAGAGATCAAAATGTTCATCAAAGTAACATTTTCTTTAGGTGGGCATAAATGCATGACATGTAATAGGTATATTAATTTTTGACATAAAACAGTCCCAATCCAAGAGTTTTTAAACCCCATTACATTAAAAAGAGGAAGAGCATAAAGTAAATCCGACTTGTAATGGAAAACAACAAATTCCTCAAAACAACTCATGCTTAGAGATCAAAATGTTCATCAAGTTAAACATCTTTACCAACTTTTTAATCAAGTTCGACAAATCACGCTCAAATTTACTTTACTATTTATCCACAGAGACGCGGGGAGTAATGGCAGATTGCTATCAACTTCCAGCATCATGTTTTTCTTTCACCTCTACAAACTGACGATCCTTCACGCTTTGCAAATTCCCGTATATTTTTGAAATTAAATTTGACGAGTCCACCTTTGCGTTATGTGCTGTGGGTTACTGCCGGTCAAGCTAGCAATAGAAGTACAATGTCGAGACTATACACTCCACAACAGGAGGTGTAAAATCTTGCCATCAAACAAAACCCAAGTTAAAGATATTTTGTTTTGTAAAAGCACCGAAGAAATTTGAAGGTGGATCTTGCTATCCGGGTCTAATATAATGTGTAGGGGATGTGAGGGTGAATCATGGATTTTGGATGAACTCTCCAAAGCTTGGATGAACTCACTCCTTATTATTATGAGGAAAACTACCTACGTGCAAATCCATTCAAAACACAGGTGTGTGCTTTCCATCTACCTAACCGTGAAGCCAAACTTCAACTTAAAGTTACCTCCTGTCCGGAACTCCCCTGGAGCACTGTGATAACCCTGTCTACCTAGGAGTCCTGGACCGCACTCTCTCTCTTATAAGACCCACTTAGAAGACGAAAGTAAAGTATGTTCCACGCAATAACATCTTGACAAACTCCACTGGCAAGATGGGGTGCTCGCCCACTTACCCTAAGATTGATGGTACTTGCCCTGTGCTACCATTGCAGAGTAAGCCTGCCCTGTATGGGGAAAGATCAACCCATGCCAAGAAGCTTGATTCCAGCCTTACTGCCCCTGCCGGCTTATCACAGGTGCCTCCGTCCAACACCAACCGAAAACTTATACATCCTAACAAGAATTGCTCCACCAGACATCCGTCGTAGCGTAGTGAGCATTCAAGAGCGAGCTCCAATTAATCCAAGGTGAGCACCCTATGTTCTGGACAGATACCTGCTGCCAACCGCCTTAATCTAGGAGAGTTCTTAAGCTCCAAAGTCCAACCTCTTAAACAGTCTCTAAGGAGTATAAACGAGTCGCCTTTGGAAAGAAGGACTTGCCATCAACCGGGTAGCATCAATCGGTATTGAACCTGGTGAGCATCTCCCACGTGGAGCGGACTCCTCATGGTCTGAATGGTCTATTCCTCAAATAGATTGAGAACCAAACTGGCCGATCTAAGTTTTCCTTGCAGAAGTGGGGCTATCTGGAAGCGATCAGATACTACCTGTGGTTGGGGAACGGCACCACAGACAATGGAACACCTCTTGGTCTGCCCACTGCTGGAGTCAACAATGCACCAAACAGGACCTTGCGAATTCAGTGAAGCAGCCGACGTTGTACCCATTCTCCTGGCTGGAGTCATAATGTGTGAGAACCACCCGTGTTTGGACCTATAAGAGAAGAAGAATCATGCGGCTTGACACAAATTATCTGAACAAACCACTAACCCAGATAGAAACCGATCTATTGATGAGTATTTCCCCTCTCCGAGTTCTACTAACGGCTCGTACAGTTTGCCAGCCAAGCAATATTAGCGCAGACGAGTAAACACTACAGGAATCCAATATCAAATAAGGCTGACAGGCAGGTCCTATATTTCTAACTTAAAGAGACAATGACGAGAACAGTATAAGATTGTACCCACATCCCACGAAATTACTAACTATGACCTGTCTATGAAGATAGCCAGGCAGTGCCCAAAATCCTATTCCCTGTTATTCGGAGACTTTGACTCAAATTTTTAGGTAAACACCAGATTTGTTTCAAAATCAGCAAAAAGATTTGCGGTTAGTGTTTTATGTAGAATCATCTGTCAAGTTTCTAGATTCCGGGTCTCCTTGGATGTTGGAAGTTATACCTTTTTTTCTACTGACTTTAAAATCTCATACGAGTTCCATACATACAATTTGTAATTTGAGACCCTGGTAGTGTTTAACAAATAATTTTTTATGCAATCTCTTCAAAGGTGGCATTCTTACACCACTTTGTTTTATGATCATTATATATCCTTGAGAAAAGTTTACTTCCAAAATTTCAATTGATTCCTGAGGGTAGTTTTGAGGATTGAGCCAATGTTTTCATATCGCGTGCCCTTAGACCAAGTCATTTTTCTAGACCTACAGGGTGCTGATGCCCTATATGCGCACCGTCGCCCCTGCAAAATAGGTGTGTAACACATGGGCGCACCCCAAATCCGCCCCTGAGAGCTGCCCCCCACCATTTTAGTATTCCACCTCACCAAAATCCATCTAACGCAAACCAGAAATCTTCCCTTCCCAATTGGAAAAAACCAATTGTTTAACTGAACAAATAACTCGCAAACCCCCTCTCGAACCTCAACGTAGCCAATGTGCAAGCGTCCAAACACAGAAAGAGAAATACTAACTAAAACAAATGTAAGGTTTGAAGGGAAGGCCTTGTGGGTGATCTCAAATTCCAATCATCATATGACTCTGCCTTTTTCAACTTGAAGCAACACAAACATCCAGAAATGGACACTGGGGACTTTGACACCACATACCCAGATAGAGAATTATTTCATCACACCACACACCAGAAATCCATTCTTACAATTAGCCAAATTGGAATAGTCCATACCACAAAGAGATAGCCGAACTTGTTTATAATTACATATAGAATTACTACAAAAGCGATCTTTTTCTACGTAAATTACAGGTTCGCATCTCAGGTGCCTACTTTAGGCACAAGGAAACAAGTCATGGGATCATTTCTACATATCTATGCAGCATAGGATAGATGAATATCAACTTGCCATTTAATTCAGCCTAATGTCAGATGTGAGATTCCTTCGTCACACACAATATACCCCGCTTCCTCTTTGCACCGGCACACACTACTACCAAACCAAGCCCTGCAGACGAGGGACTCGCCCACAGGATTTTTATTGGCTAGATATAACACTACACAGTATGCGCGGATTCGGTGGATTACGTTACGTTTCTACTTTTTTTGCTTTTCTCTCAGTCAATCCACAAAGTTGTGACTTTTTGAATTGTTCAAATTGATTCTGTTGATAGACCGACGGTGTATTAATTATCTCTCAATCGTATCAGAGTTATCTTGGAATGTCAATATACTCTTGGCCAGCACCTGGGTGGATTTCCTATCTGCGGCAAATAAACCACTAACATCTACGAAGAAAATACACTCCCATGTGCCAATGAGGAGTCTAAGTGATTGATATTGAGTTTCCCAATAAGTGCCAACTAGAAACCTTATAAATTGCCCTATTTCAGTGGTGAGAACATAATATTCTTATCCGTCTCTATAGGCGTTCCAGGCAACAATAATTCAAACTTTTCAAATTTTGATTTTCCAAAAATTGCAAAATTATTCAGTTTCATGACCATATTTGTAATCTGCATCAATGATGCATTCAAATGAGTCCAAACAAGCCTAGTCTTGGTGCTTTTTTTCCTCAAAACCACTAACATGTATTATAACCTAAACAGAATCTATTAAAGGGTTCCCCAGCTATGAAGTTTCATCCAATTTTGTTGGGTCCTGAACAGTCTCAATTAAAGATAAAGAATACATACCCAAGTTAACACATACCATATTTGGAATCGGCATGAAAAATACATTCAAATGAGTCCAAAGCAAGCCTGGTCTTAGGTCAGTGAGTTTTTTTTGAGAGATGGTTTGAAAGGGTTCCAGTTCCTGGCCATTCTCAATTAATGATAAAGAATGGTTTGAACCCACTGCATATCTGATGTTATTGTCTAAGTTAATACCTTCATGCCATACCATGGATTACTACATGTGTGTGTCTATCAATGTTGCATAAGGTCATAACATTAAATAGGTTTGCTTTTACTGGGTGATTTGGCCTATAAATTAGGTTAAAGATTACCTTGAATTATTAAACATGTTTATGAATGGGAAATGTATTAATCGGCTCAGAGGCCAGACATTATTGACATCTATTTGCTTGTTAGTAGACAACAGCACGGTCGATAATTAATACCTTTATTCTATAACTTGAACATAACAATACAGCAGATAAATAAAATTGCTATCTTCAGTAGACAAATAACGGGGTGGTGGAAACTTGATAAATAATCTTGATTTCAATAATGTAAAATGCAGGCAATTTACAGCCGATGTCATTTAACAAAGCAGTGAGCCCAAAATTTGTTGTCATTTACATTCAAGTCACTTTATAAACCATAATCAAAACACATGTAATGTCTATAAAACATTTTACAACACAGAAGTAAAAAACCTAGAATGTATAAAACCCAACAAGATACCATAATTATTGCTTAACTGCTTTAAGCACTAGTTATAATAAAATTGGTGTTCCCAAAAGATACCGACTCAAAGCTTTAACACAATGCCGTGTTTCCAGCATTGATCTTGAACCAGAACGTATTTTGAATCAATCCCACAATGCATTGCAATTGAACCTATACTGTACTGCACTAATCATGTCAGTATTTAGAGATAAAAAATGTTCATGAAGTTTAAGAATCACACGATATTTCGTGATCATGCAAAAAAAATCATGTACTTGAACCTTGCAGCCTAAAATGAGTGTAAAAGTCAGGACTTTTATGTGTTAAAAATGGGATTTTGTGGATCACGTGACCTTATTGAATTGAAATTTCCCAAAACCGGTACAGTGTGGGATGGACTCATTACACCCTCTGATCCTGAGCCAAGGTTGCGAATTTGTCACGACTCACCCCCTGGTGTCTTGCACATAAAGATCTACTCTATTTCCCTGCACAATGTTGTTGCTGAGAAGAAATGACAATCAATTGAATGAAACACAGCACACCGACTGATGAGTTTACTGCAAGAGCAGACGCGACTGTTCTGTGAGAAATTTGCATAGATTGCTGTGAAATTGAGATGGAGGCCATGCAGAGTTCATGTTAAGCATTTTCTCATTTGCTACACTTGTTTTCTGAGTTGGTTGTAATAAATGATCATGGCATGGATAGGGATCCTTTCTAGTTTTTTTGTCTCTGTGATTTGGCAAATTTCAAAAGAAATGAAGTGGGAAAAGGAAGGAAATGGCGAATGGAGGAAAGGTGATGGAAGGGAAAAGAAAAAGATTATAGATGGGAGGAAAGAGATATGTTTGAGGGAGGGAGAAGAGGGAGGGTTATTTTCTCTATCCATGACATAACATCATAATTGAATGTGGCCAACAAGATTTTTGAATTCAGCACCCTACAATTAACCGAGAGAACGTGTTTGTCAACTTCAAACACAAAATGCTGACAAAATTTTATAGAAACACAAATATTGCAATCCAGACCAAAAAGGGCAATATGATGCATGATGTTGGCACCACTGTGGATGACTAAATTCCTCACAGTGAAATAAAGCAGATTTTGTGCATTTATTTTCTTACAAATATACATCTTTTTCTTATCAAAGATCACTTCAACCGCATATATATTATTGCCCAAATTTGATCTTTCACACTAAATATGTGTTTGCTCCATATAAATTTGAGATGCAAGACCAGCTCTTCCCCCATGTTTTAAATTTGCACGTTAAAATACCCATCCCATATGAGGAATGGTTCCAGTTCAGTGCCACGAGACTGTTAATGATTCATGCTCGATGAAGCATAAATATTCCTGTTAAAAAAGGTTTTTACAAAATATGGCCTATATACACACCTATGTCAGGCCTTGACAGTCACAGACTTTCACTGCCTCACTGCCACAGTTAACATGTTTTCTTAAAGGTCCATGGCCCGATCGCTAATAGCCTCGTCCCCAGAAGCCCAGATTTTACCGGAAGTGGTCGAAATTTTGATATCAGAAGAAAGCTACTATTTTTCTCATTTACCCTGTGAAATCTTAGGGCTAAATGATGTTTGGTTTGGGAGTTATGAGCGAAAGTGTACTCCATTTTGGTCGACCAATATTAGTTTTACACAGTACTCTATGGGGCTCACAAAATCACGTTTCTAGCTGTCACATCATAACGGATTGAAATATCGGCGCGAAACTTTACAGATGGGGTTTTTGGGTGAAGGTCATTCTATCAAGATGAAAACTTTATATACTTAAATCGGACCATCCCCCTTTAACTGTTTGTAACTATTCAAACTATGGTTTGTTGCCTTTTTTAAATGATGTAGATGTTGACCTATATTTCTCCACTTATACAAAAAGGTCAACTAGAGCACCAATGGCGCTGTGGCTCATTTGTGCCAGTATAGACACTAGTACCTGTAGGCCTACATGTATAATCATAGTTCTGAAAAGAGAAAGGGTCCATCCCTGGCTGTTGTAATCTGACCTGGGTGTTATTTATCCCAAATGAAATTAAGCTGCTTCTTGAGGTTTTCTTGGGTTATCCAGAACAATGGCTCAATGATAAAATAAACAAAAAATCACAAAGTAAAAGACTTTGCTTAATTTTTACTTGTGGAAGCATTGTGAAGTAACCTTATAAATACTTGGGTTGCATGAGTCACAACTCCAAAGTTAAAAATGCACACCAGGATCCAAATGGATTCAAAGAGATATATACAATATAAGAAAACACCAGTCTCAACTGATGTGTGCAGGATAAAAAGACCAAACAGAAAAGAACAAACGACGTTTCGACACTTTAAATGTCTTGATAAAGATATTTTTAAAGTGTCGAAACGTTGTTTGTTCTTTTCTGTTTGGTCTTTTTATCCTGCACACATCAGATGAGACTGGTGTTTTTTATATTGTATACTATGCCTGAGTCTAACAGTTTCATTTCAAAATTAGTATTGAACATATAACAAATGAAATATGCTGCAATTGTACAGGCAAGAATAATTACTAGCTTATCTTGAGTAATAAAATATAAAACACAAACAAAAATTAAACATAAACAAAAATGTTCAAAACAAATAAAAAAGCCGTTTATCACTTTGTTGCATCTTCTTCAGGATATATGCCTACACTTCCATGAGAATCATTAACATGTCTGCTCTGTCTATTTATGCAGTCTAGCTACAATTATGTTACTAAGCCCACATCTCCATAATCTCACACCTACTAATATACTCCAATATCAACTCTCCTCACCGATTCTTGTCATACCTTGATATGCAATTCCAACGGAACCATCCTTTTCCCCCCATCCTCAAGGTCAATTTCTCTAAAGCGCTAACACTGATAGACAAATCTAGCACTGCTAGTCCATCATAATCATGTAAATTACCCACTCCATAGCTTCCCAAATCAGATTCGCCCCTCAATGGGTTTCCAAATTTGACAGTGAATGTTTTCCCACCTGTCTACTATTTATAAAGAGAAAAGAGAACACCTTCAAGTCTAGATTTGAGAACAACCATGTCATTTTAGATTTGTAATCAAATCAATAGCCCCATATATACACCTACCATGTTTGCTTTTAGTATTATCTCTGCCTCGCTTGTTTCATTGTCTGATTTTAGTGTGTGTTAATATAATAAAACTTTCATATCATATTCCTTGATAGCACCAGTAGGAATATTTTGATTGCAAGTCAAAATATTTTACGTAATATTAGTAGAGGCTGTCTGTGTTTTCTCTCAGAGTTCTGGCAATTTGTCTCACTCAAATTCTTGAGGCTTACAAGCTTTTTCAATGCTGTAAAAGAAACTTATTTTGCCACATTTTTATCATCAATAGTCGTACACTCAATTTTCATGGCCGGATTAATTTGCATATCCAGAAGTTCATCTTTTACTTTTATGCAAATGTAGTTGACTTTTGAAGCAATAATAGTTGTTAACAATGTACCATATTTTTTTGTAAATTCAGTTCCATACGTGTGGTAATTACCTCTTCTACGTATCATTTGTTTTTAGTCTTCAAATGCAAGATCTGCTGTTTAATTTAAGTGCCTTCTAATTTGTGGAGTGCTTCTTTCATTTACAACCTTCCTATTGATCCAATTACCAAGTAAGATTTAGTTATCTATTAGTTGACTATCTAGTTATTGATTTACTTATTGTGGACATTTATTATTTATAACTCATAAAGGAAGATGTGTGATCAAAACATAACATTTTTTACTCAGTCCTATATCTCAGTACAAAGGAGTTATCCCTGTAATGCAGAAACGATTTTGTGGTTTTCATTTAGATATCTTTAGAATGGCTTGAAAGTACTACATACATGTATGAAATGGTACACAGGCCATTACCATGGTTTTGCCGGGGCTTCTCTTTTCATTGCTTCTTGCAAATTTTCGGTACCAAAATGAGGTCTATGTCTCGATTTTGTAAGAAATTGCTTAAGGCAGTTGAAATCCATATCAATCATTAAGAATGTTGAGTTTATCGATTATTTTCCCTTTGCAATCAAGGTTATCCCATGATATAAACACTGATGTCCACAGAAGTCAGCTCTCTGGAGGACTGTAAATTTCTTTGCATTTGTTGTTCTTTGATTGACATTTTCTGACACTGTGAAAATACACTTTGCTGTCATCTTGAACATCATCCAGAGTAAACACATATTTATGTTCATGTTCTCATTTTTACCATTAATGTTCAAATTGTCGCTATTTTAACACTTTGAATGAAATCTATTTTTGAACATCCAAATTTGAACACATTATTTATGTGTTCTCATTTGAACATTACATATTCTATTTTGAACATTGAGTATTCTTATATGGAACACCACATGTTCTAACTCTTCACACTACACGTTCACATTTAAATACATTTTTACACACATTTCTAAATGTTAACACACTTTATTTTAACACCCTCCTGTGTTCAAAAACTATTACATTTGAACACCAAAATGTGTTAACTTTTAGAACGTGTTCAGGTGTTCGAATTTAGAACACAAAAGTTGCAAATGATGTCCCCACAAGAACACATTGTGTTCTATCAATGTTCACATTTTGAATACATGTGATAGGTAGTAACTATGTGCATTTTGTTAATCCAAGGGTGTTCATTTCTTAACGTCAGGAGTCCATTTCATTAGAGTGTAGTTGGCAGACTTAAAACTTGTGGAAAATTTGTCTAGCTAAATTGACCACCTTCCACCTAACCACACCAACATTATTTACTGCTTACCACTGCATCCCTAAAACCATTGCAAACATTTGCTGAAAATTTGTGCACATGATATGTGTATTCTCAGAAACATTTAAGCCACATCAGGGACACAAAATTGCACATGTAGAGCTTTTAATGGTCCTACCAGATCAAATCTAAATATTGTGAGTGTTCTTTTTACTCTAACTCAATATTGTGCCAACTGGCAAACACACTGGCATGATTTCTTTATTTCTCAAAGAACTTTCTATTAACTTCGGAAGACTATTTTTCCCAGATGATGCTAAATTTATCCACAATATTAAGCCAAGCCGAAGCAAGGACCGAGATGTGTGTACCCAACCTGAAAATCATTCTGATTGATCTTGATGTTTTCAATACCTGCACACATCACCGTACACACACACATAAGCCCTGATGTATCTACTCTATTGAAAACAAATTAGATATGGTATCTCCCAGCCCTACAGATAGGATATCATAGCACAAGGACAACCCCGGCATGACCCCTCTGTACTATTATGCCATGATATTGACAAGGAGAGATGGCTTTCAAGTAGCCATCCACTGCACACTGGATGGACAGAAAAGAACCTCTATACCATGTGGTATTGATGTTTTAATTGTATTGCAATGCAGTGCATTGCATCAGAGTAGTCAATGGCAATCTATATTTGATTAACGTATTTAGCTTAGTTATGTGACCTTGGATGGTGTACGCTAGCGATATCGTAGATTGGACTGAGGCAGGAAGTGCATCACACAAACTGGCAATTTACGCTTAATTTAAGCATCTAAAGCTACATCCAAACAGTTCTCTGCATCAAAAATTTGGTTTAAATACATCTAAAGGAATTAATTTTTAGTCCAAAATCTGATGCAGAAGCAAAGTGACCTAAATTACAGTAATTCTGTGGTATGAAACTAAGTTTAGACAATCTAGACTAGTAATATACAGGTTCGTAGTTATTTCTCAATAATTTGAAAACCATTCTGAAATTCTCCAATTTCTAGACAAATGCAAAGTTTGCATACTGGCATGATCGACACAGCAAAAATTCAAAAAAAAAAGGCATTGGCATTACCATTTGCATACATGTATATGAGCACAGGGACCAAAACTTCAATGTCAGTACTTACAACATACATTATAATGAATTAGAACTGCAGTATAGGGCCTAGTCGGCCATTGTAAACTAACCATTTAATTTCAAACTTGGCTAACCCTCACCTCCACCGTCCCCCCTTTTTTCTGAGACATTTATGAATTCACAAACCCTTCACAGAGTTAAGGTTTTTAAGCACAGGTTATTGTTAGGTTCCGAAATCATAAGTGTGTCAGAAAAGAGCGTGTCAGAGGATCAGGTTACAGAAACTCCCTATACATGTGTGCTTGAGTAGAGAGAGAATTAAGAGAACCAGTATAAGGTGTTGGTGGATATGACAGAATTTTTAAAACTCTTGAGCACGGCCCCTGATTGACGGTCCCAGATCCATCACTATGTTACTTCACATAATCATTCGAGGTATAAAAATGAGTTGGTTATCACAAAATTAGGCCTACCAAGTCTTCAAATAAATCAGCCTACTGTTACTACGACAGCCAACCCATAACAGTCTTGCATCAGCTGTTCCAATAACAACACCACTATAATACCCACGTACCAGAACATACCAACTGTGGCCCTACCTTGTAACTCTTAATTGAAAAACACTAATAGGGCTCTACCACCCATTAAAGTGGCTCAAATGAACTGTCAATGGTCATTTATGTATGGGCTATTACAAAAAGACCATTACAGAGTGAGACAAAAGAAACCTGGAATGAGACAAGCGGCTTGATTTGCATTGTGCTAATTACCACAGCCTCCTCTTTTGTCTTGTTGAATGACTGTGAAATGTTATTTTTATTGCTGGCTCTAATTTCAGATACTTGTGGACACAGGTAATGTGCTGAAAGCTTAGAATGTGTTCACACTGGAAATTTGAAATTTCAAAATGCAACATTGGGGACACGATCATTAGAGATTCAATCAGAAAGCTTGACCCAATTTTGTGTTCGAATTTCTGCATTGATTAATATAGCAATGGTGTGGTCCTTGAAATGGAAAGAGTTCCATGCCTACCCTTTAAAATTCTACAGGAACAAATTATTTTTTATTTATGGCCTTACACTAACAAATACTCTCCCTAAGAACAAAATAAAAAAGAATTTTATGTAGAATTCGATTAGGGCGTTCATTTGGAACTCTTGCCTTATTTTCGGATGGAAAAAGCTCCATTAGGTAAGACAAAAAGTAACCTTAGTAACTCATTACATACTGTATTATGAAAAAAGTTATTTTTTAAGCTATTTCCATTGCATAGGTCTATTATGTACAGCTCTATGCAGAGGCCACTCAGTAGTTCCAACTTAAAATTTTCTGAACTCCACCTACCAATATCAAACCAAAGAAATGTACCATGATCATGGTTTGATATACCAAAAAACCACCATCAAACTTCTGATGTTATATCGTGTTACTCTCATGCTCATCTTTAGGTGGTATCCTCCTCCCTTCCCTAATCATTCAGTCATTAGGCCTAATAATGTGAGCAGAGAAATAAGTCAAGTTTGTTCACCCAACCATCAACTCAACAATAACCCTGGTCAAGCCCAATCACATTCACATTCTGATCTACATCATTTGCAAGTTCTTAATTTTTACGCTCCTAATTTAGAGGATTCTGCTAAATGGGGCAATGCTTTTAGATGACTTATTAAGTGTCAATCTTTTCTGCTGTCTTTTTACATTTTATTGATTTTATTATGGCATATAGTTGATGGTGCCCATTTAATTGTAACCACTATCCTGCAAAAGTGAGTGGAGGAACATACATTGCAGCTAACTCACTCTGATTCTAAATGTTCACCATATTGCTTTAAACAATTTTTAGGCCTTAATTTGAACACCTGTGTCTACCCATCCAAGGTTTTTAATTGATTTTCAAACACCAAATTACAATTTTATGGCTTAGTCTAGATTGCTTTAAAGTAGATTGGTTTATATAAACTCCTATCAGGGATTTTTGTATGCCATCTGTAAATAATAAAGAAACACCAAAATATTCCACCAGTCCCGAGGGTGGCATTTTCGTTGTGGGAACATCTAAATTTGCTGGCATAACAATGTGACAGTTAGCCAGAGTTTATGGCAGAAAACACTTTTGTACTAAAACCATCTAATTACACAGCACCAACAAAAGGATAAAGGTCTATTTAAGATATGTCCTTGAATTATTTTGAATGTATGTTTTGTTCATAATGTGACGTGATCTGGGAAAACCCGCCACATGTCGCACAGGACAGTTTTGAAAAAAATAAAGAAAATAGCTTAAAATCTGTTATATTGTACTTTATTTTTTGTCAGATTGTATAAGGCATAACTTTTGATGTGTGTATCAAAGAAGAAAGAAGTAAACAGTTATGGAAACTTAATATTTCAAACTCTGCAGTTATATAAACAACCACAAATATATTTAATTTCCCACCAGTGGAGGTTTCTCAGATCGCATCACATATGTGCAAAGGAGGGCAAGCTATGGCTTTTCAAAACTTGCAACTTAAAGGTGAATTTAAATTTTAATTAAACACAGGTTGGTTTGTTATACAAAAACAATCTGTTGGAACAATCCCATAATGCACTTTTGCACCTTCATAAAGTCATGTGACCTCATACATTCAACCTCAGAACTTCATGTTCTATAATAGTACAGAGAAAGTTAATACTTTTTGACATGATCTGCAAAGGTCTTGTGGTTCTAGAAATGTTTGTGCGCTTTCATCCCAAAATATTGATACGTGTAAGTTAACTACAGATATATTGCAATGCATTATGGAATGTATTAAACCACCCTCTGGTTGCCCAGTAGACCACCTTTAAAAATTTACAGGGTCTTCTGTCCAGGAAACCCCACTGTTTCAGAGAGATTGCCAAAACGTGCCTCTAACTAAATTTTCCATGGAACCCTTCCTGTTAAATTAGATTACTAAAGAGACTTTGAGATTTAGTAAGACGGGAAAGTTTGTCAGACTGATAACTATTAAGTGGTAAGGATTGCTTATTTTTATTCTTCTTTTCCCCCTATTTTGTTGTGGTTGTGTGTGTGTGTGTGTGTGTGTGTGTGTGTGTGTGTGTGTGTGTGTGTGTGTGTGTGTGTGTGTGTGTGTGTGTGTGTGTGTGTGTGTGTGTGTGTGTGTGTGAAAAACTATCTTAAAAGGGTCCTTCAGAGAAAAACCTAGCATGTTGGCTTACTCATTTTTATTTTTTATCTCAAAAACTTCCAAATCTAAGGGTATATAGGCATACAACAAGAAATTCGATAAGCCTACAAAGGGCAAAAAGAATGTCGGTCATACTTGACACTGATATTTACCAAGCTTCTGAACTGCATGCATCAACACAGAATGTAAATACAGAACAACATCTACACCATGTAATTCAGAACCAATCCATAAAATGCTACATATAATCAAAGCTATCAATTGTAATACTTCCAATCTACGTCTTGTCACCTATTGCCTTTTCAAAAGGTCCCATCCTAATAATCTGATAACTACATTTTAAAAGATATTAATAGTACTTCCTTTCATAGTGAGTAAAAGCAATCGACTACATGCGTCATATCCATAGCATCATGCTTACAAAACATAAGAAACCAGCTGTATTTACCTTTACCTGTTGCACAAAATGGTGAACACCAAAAATAACACCCTCGCTACTTTTGTGGGAGTTGTCCCGAAAATAGCTCCGCCATTTTTTTCTCGTAATAGAGAAAGAAATCCACCTGGGCACTCAAGGTCCAGCGTAAACAAGAGCTCCGCCCCAAACAACCGAGTTGATCCAATTTGGCAGAGTACCCCTGCTGCGAAACCCGAGTGGGGCAAGAAATTCAACCTCGGGTTGCCGTGGTTACCTGAAAACCATGGCGTTTTTTGCTGATCGTCATCCAATGGCCACCTCCTGTTTTCGTAAACAGTGCAAAATTTAACCCAACTGGAGTATATACATGTATAACTACTATGACTTTTGTATATGTGCAGATCCAATGTTGACAGTACCAGAATCATACAGTTTTGAATGTTGTACCTTTTACAAGCTTTCGATAACAGATCCTACAAGAAAGCTTTTTATCCCCACTGTTGCTGTTCATAGCAAGACACCTCCATTTTAAAAGCCGGCAGTCAATTTTCAATAGTGCACTACGTCTTAGCCCATCTGGTGTAAATAATTTACTCTCTCTTCCTCTCTAATACATGGCAGATTTGCATGTTAGCGATGCATTAACAAGGGATTTTGCGATGAGCATTGACCATGTTTGATGCCCCTTCTAATAGTAATATCACCTACCCTGGATCAGAGATTTGCAGGAGTCAGTGTCCTGCCTGACTTGGCAGTCAATGCTCGCAACGTGTAGGCTGCAATTAGTAACTTGTACATTGTAATTATATTTTGAGGAAAACTTTTAAGGGGCAGATATGGGGATGTGTTGTATTTAGCATTACTATAGAATTGGATATGAGGTGATCTGTGTGTAGAGGATTCAGTTTGACTTAGAGATATATGTTTTGACTAGATGATATTATTATTACAATGCTTAAATGTGGATCAGGGTAAAATTTGCCATTGCTATGCATAGAACTTGATGTTAGGGCAAATTTCTTGTTCCCCAACGTACGTACACCTTTGTTACACAATAATATGGTAAAGATGCACTTATTCTGTTAACAAATAACAAAGGATCATTGATATTATTTATTCAAAATTATGCAAATTATGCAAATAAATTTAAATATGAATAACACATTAAAACCATGCATTTAAGTTTTCATCTTAATCATCAGTTAGGATTATTATTACCAGATATGAACACTTTATTATCAACAATGTGGAAAGTTGTATTGCAAAAATCATAGGACACTGTTAATTTTGTCGTTTTTTTCCCATCATTTACTTTACAAGAAAATTCACTGTTATAGGTCTAACAATTATATTTAAAATGATACAACACAAACATTCCCATCACCTGTCACCTTAACCCCCTGAACACTACATAACCTCTCATTGGCTCATTACATGAGATAACATTATATACCCCTCTGAACAACCAATCAAAATACCTTATTTCTGCATCTACCTTCCAAGCTTTTCTTACAATGCCTCTGATTGGCTGATTACATCATCTAATTAGCCAATAAAATCACCCTTTCTTCCTTGTTCCTTTGGACACTTTTCAACAAATCCACCTCACTATTTAACAACCCAAATCATGCAATTCTGCCTAATTAATGCTGTCAGATCAGTCAATAAAGCTCTACCAGACAATCCGAGGTTTCATCTTGCCATCTTTTAAAACCACCCGCAGACCAGCCACCCATGTAACTTCCGCCACGTTTCAAGCACCGCAAAAAGCTTGTAGTTTCCGCCTCTTCCCCACTCGTCTTTTTCTCACAAAACCAGTGACCACCTGCTTTAGATTGCTACACACACTAACACCTCCAATCATTTCTACCCTACTAGTCACTTTGTCCATTACCGCTTAGGCCAGAGAGGCCTGCTGGTGGATTCGATAGTCATACGTAGCTTAGTCCTACATGTACCAACATCTTGGCCCAGAGAAGAGTTTACACATTCCCAAATGCACTGCAGTGATCCTGGGGAGGTAGTTCTTGAGTTGGTTTGGTGGGGATGTGTGGCCAATGCTCAAAGCCAGCCCCCAAACCTATACCAACTTTGATAAATATGCTACAAATGGTCTGGCTTGAAAAAAAAATGTTCAAAATTAAACTAATTGTCCAAATTTAGGCAACATTCCCATAAATAACTGCCACAAACATGAAAGAGAGCATTCAAGAATGGAGAAAATATGGCAAAACAAAAATATTGATAGTTCAAACTCTTTTAATAAATTGGATTTTAAAATATGGCCTATATATAGTGCCTTTCAGCCTCCCAGGCAGAAGCATAAACATGAACAAACCAAACAGAAACCAGTAAATTGATGAACTCAAATTACAGAGAGTAAACCTACATATAAATACACCATCCTGATGACACCGACTTCATAATAACCATACACAAAAACTGGCCCCCTTCTCAAGATACACACAAACAAATACAATAATCTAAATTTGCTCTGGTTGATGAATCTGGATATACAAAGCCAGGAATATAATCAAGGCGTAAGCCTAAGACGGCCACAAGTTTTTGTATTTCTTTAGCCGGTTATCGTGTTTGTACTTTCCGTCAGCAGAAGAGGTCAATCAGGGACACTCCAAGACGGCAACAGGGAACGATGAGCTGGGGATGATTTGCCTCCTACACAGGCTTTTTCTCTTCCTCTCCTCGCTTTAAGCATTCATGGTTCACTAGCCCGCTAAATTGCTGAGATGTAGCGAGGAGCTGCCGCTTAAAGTTCACAGTTCTTTTTAGTCTCCCAGGCTAAATCTATATCAAGAAATTTGGCCATTACACATTTGTGTCTGGCATATGTTCATTATTCTTTTACTGTGTCCAGAAAGGCTTTGTGGAATCAATGTACTGTACAAATGGAAGGGTTTTGAATGTTTGGCGCATTTTTCTCAAAAATCTTCCGAATTCATTCCAGACGGTGGCGATGTTAATCAAGTGAGCAGTCAGAAAGTTGTATTGTCATTTTGGTTGTATGATGAACATTTTGAGGTATGTTAAAATGTGACTGGTAAAACCCAAATTGACATTACTGGATCATAAATAGACTTGTCGAAAAGCCAATCGACCTGTCTAATCACAAATGATTGTCCCAAAAACAAATGATTTCCCGGCGGTGGGTGGTTTGTGTGTGTGTTGGTGTGTGCATGCATGTGCATGACAACCTACACGTCTACCCAAAACCACTATCACTCAATGCAGCTGAGGTTCGAAAAATGCAAAATACGTCCAAAAAGATGCGATGAGGTGACGTCATATACCAAACATCATATGGGCCACGAAAGCGTGGCCGGGCCAGCGACTTCATCGTGGCGTGCCATCCTTGCTAATGGGAATGGTGCGTCGGAAAACGGCCCGGGTTTGAACCCGCCATGGATGTCCAAATCTTTTTTAGTTCTATCCCTTACCCCTCTCCTCGCTGGATCCAAAAGGCTGTGCTATAGGGGTAAGACTCCCTTTCACACATAAGGCAAGCATACAGCATATTTCTAATAACAATCAAACCGTTTGATGCCATTTCCGTTGCCTCTCCCACCCCTACGGATAGCAAGCCCACCTGGTCTGTAATCTTTGAATCCAGACTCCAAGACAGACACCAAATGGTTTTGTACTCAGTGGCAGTTTTGTATCAATTAATACACCATTCAAGAAATAGTGCTAAGACCCCCCCTTGCCTGACTCCAGATTGTTGAAAAGCAAACGGTTCCTGCCTATATGGGTTCAAAAATTCAATCACTCGCAATCAGTGTCAATAAAACCGTACGAACGGCTATTTCAGAGTTTCAATGAACCAAAAAGAATACGTATGAGCGTGATGCACTTCGAAACTTGCCACGACAAGGGCTTCCCTGGATCAGAAACAGCTGTGCCGTAATGGAAGACATGAGCTCAGCCAAATAATTAAATGACTAAGTAAGATATTACTGTTGGCCTACATTCCCGCCATTATCGGTAACGGCGGGTTTTTTTTGCTGCAATTTTAATTGGGCAAGAAGCGAGGCAGAGTGTATAAAGAGCGGCCCTAGTTTAAAGGCCCAATTATTAAAACACGACAATAGTCTATGTCAGGAATTTCTTGGAGCTTCAAAGTTGAATGCCTTCTGTGTCTGTAAATGAACAAAGTTTTTCCAGCCAATAACAAGTACTAAATAGTGAGGGAACTAAGTATCGAAAACATTCTCAAGGAAAATGTTCATTTGATGTATCACAAAAGAAAATTCACGAGAATTCGTTGGCCAAAACTGGACCACATCAGAAAGCTTTATCATGTTATTGTAAAGGGATTCACCTTGAAGAAATACCCAAACTTACACAATCTTGTAAAGAAGAATATCGAGCCAAAACTTGCATTGTCGTGATATTTTGCAGCAAATGCCTACTAGTTTAATACTTGAAACATTATTATAATTATTGTCTACCATTCTATCTATTATTCTTGAATCTGAGATTCTAAACTTGATTAACATTCACTATTTTTTAAAAAGTTAAACGATCCCCTACACTCTAACACAAACCTAGAACTTATGCCTAACCCTTCTAAAATAATCCATGACTAAAAATGTTTCAAACCATTTCAAACTTTAGATAGCCTTTTACAGAACAGTTAAGAGCTTCTTTTATCTAAGAACACAAATAGGTTCTAAACTGTTCTAAGAGGGTTCGTTATGGTGTGAGGAAAAGGGTTCTTCAAAGAATCGCAATGGTTTCTGGAAATAGGAATGGATTCTTCAAAGAACCAAATCGGTTCTTTGGAGTCCAAAGGACCTTTTTCTGACAACATTTTTAGTAAGGTTCATAGAGAGGATATATAAAAAGATTTTGCATTTAAAGTTATCATTATTTAATCAGAGTACCTCTGGCATGACTGAAAGTGTAAGAGGTTAAAAATTCTGAACTTTGATTAGGAAGAGCAAGTGTTGGAAATGTCCACCTGCACAGACAAGTAGGTTTTAAAAAGCCGCTACAGGCAACGAATCATGTACAAGCATGCAACGGCCACGGTTTGTTGTTAGCTTGGCTCCGAAATCCTGGCTAAGTGTCTCAGCTCATCGAACAAAACAAATGCACCATCCCCTTGGTGGAACGTAACATTGATTTCCTCGAGAATGCACCCACAAACGAATGAGATTGATTTCAAAGGTTCTGCACCATATCAATGTCTTTGGCACACTCTACACACATCCGGATCCCTACAAACAAGGCATTATCAAATGAGTGGGACGATTTCTGGAAACCACGTTGATGCAATATCAGAACTAGAAACTGATCCAATTGAAAGCAGGACTAGGTTATAGTTGGTACCTGGACAGCATTGAGGTTGTAAAACATTCACTGCAATATTATTTGGGATTTTTACGGCACAGTCACTAAAGCTTTCCTTTTAATTTTCTGGCACAGGTTTTTGAAGAAATGGTCTTTTTAGTCTTGATACAACTGGGGGATTTCACAGGTCCCTTCTCAGAAAATCTTGGACCCATGTTCCTACCTCCTCACTAATCAAGTTCAGATCAACAACCTCACAATACTTGACATGTTCACTGATGAAAAAAATTGACCCTTACTACAAAAATTATATACTGACCATTTTTTTACAATGATACACAAATGGTAATTTGTCAAGTTGGCATGTATACACAGGGCATAACAGGGGTCAATTGTCAAAGGGGGGAAATTTCCAGTTTGAGGCAGAATTATTCCAGTTTGAGGTGGTTTTTTTTTAAAGCAGATATTTTCCATTGAGCGGCCAAAAAAAAGGGTGATTTAGCGTGATTTTAAGCCTGTTGACGCACTAGTTATTACTCCTACACTGAAACTGGTCCTGGAGCATGAGAATAATGCTACAACAATATTGAACATTATTTTTCATGAATCAGCAAAAAGTCATTTGCTGCTTAATTTCTTTGAAAATTTGAGCCTTATTTCCTTGCTCCAGATATATAACAGGCTATTGTAATTTGCAGCAGAATTTGTACCCAAAATTTCTACTCATGAAACTTTTGGGAAAAAAAAAAATCTATTATGTCAAAATTTCTGTCCACAAATAAAGCACACTTGCCAATATCACACAGCTGGTAGTCGGGTCAAAATCAGTGGTCCCGTGACCATGGAGAGCAAAGGTTCGTTTTTGACGATGGATTTTGGTATCTGGGGGTGATTTTTTAAAACAAAATGAGCTCCTATCCCCTCCCAAAAGTGGGGGGAAACTCCAGGAGAAGAGAAGGAAATCCAAATGGCCACGGTGGCCATCTTGGAAATTAGAAGAAAATTGTTGTATCTCTTGAACAAAGTTACATACAAACATGGAATAAGGTCTGTATGACTTAATTTGCTGATCCGAGGTCAATTTCTGAAGTTAGCTTTCATTTGGAGGTATCTTTACTGTGAAATCCAAGAGGGATGCCACTTGCTAGTTAAAATATTACTATTTTTACATAGTCCAATCATTTCCCTTTGAGATGGTTAATGTAGTTTCTAAGTGTTAACGTGACCAGAAATCCATTCAGAGTAGTTGTTAGCCGAGATTCATATCGCTATGTTGAAATCCAAAATGGGCTGCCGTGCGCCACTATTTGGAAAGTACAAATTGTGGAACTCTTAACAAAGTAGCTACAAACATGGATATAAGTGTCTTTTTTGACTTATTTGATGATCAGAAGCATTTATGATGTAGTTCAATTCGGAGGTCATCTTACGTGAAATCCAAGATGGCTGCCACTGGCTTTAATAAACTATATACACAATTTATACAGTCAAGCCCCAGTTCACTGTTGAAGATGGTAAGTTTGTTCCATGTATTGTTTAAGTGTTACGTGACAGGAAATCCATTCCAGATGTAGTGTGTAACCTGGAGGCCCATCTCTAATTCTCATGTTAAAATCCAAAATGGCTGCCGGTGGCAATCGTTGGAAATTAACAAATTCTGAATCTATGAAACAAAGTAACTTACAAGCATGGAATTAAGTTTTTTTTTTTTTACTATGAACAGCGGGTCACTCATGAGTAACCCTACGTATATAATCATTCATGCGTATTCCTAACAAATAGACCTTTTTTTTATACCAATTACACAGTGCTTGGATAAATTGGTCCACTGAGGCATGACATGTGCACATAGATTGGCGAACGGACCAGGGAGTCAATTTGACTACATTTAACATATTCCAAGCAGTTTAGCTGTTGCAATTCATTCTTGTATGTTTTTGAGTAATTAGTGAACAGAAAATTCATAACAAGTGTAATTTGTTATCTTAAAAACCAACCATACAGATAAACAAAAATCCGAAAGGCACTGTCGCATCTTGGAAATTCAAAATTCATCTCTTGAGTAAATAACTTCATATTTAAAGTTTTGTTTTGGACTACTTTGATGATCAGGAGTTCATCTCAACATTGTAATTCATTTTGCTTACATCTTCAAGGTGAAATCCCCGAGGCTGTTTCAGAATGCCCCACCATGCATTGCAGATTTGCATTTAACTCAGTAACCGTCACGTGCACAGAGTACATAGAGTCTTTATGTAAATTGAAGATATGGAAGGATATTTGATTGTTATATATTCAGTAGATAAAGAAGAAGGGGACAGTTGTGAGCCATACGTCGATAAAGTATGTTGTCGTCTAATGATCCGAGGCAGGACTCGTGATCATGAGACGGTAAAATTGTGAGTTCGAGCCCCGCGAGGCCAACGTGTTTGTGTCCTTGGGGGCAGATACTTAGTCTCAATTGCTTCGTCAACCCAAGCAAAAGCTGGGGAGCTGTTTCGGGGCTTGATGGGGGGTGATATTACAATCTAAGTGATGATATGATTGTGCGCGAGGCACGTTGATTGATCCGTCGCGTGAAAATGGACAATCTTATATAATTATTATGTTATTGTAAATTGAGATGACTATTCAAGATACGGCCGATTTAAAAACAAGTTCTGGTGAAATCCCAGATATGGCCACCATATACGATTTTGCATAATTTCTTCTATACGACACAGGTAGCACAACCCAGAAACTAACAACTTCTTAGCAATGCAGAAAAAAGCCGTCCACTCAGTCTGCTGTTGTCCTCTCAGACCTTAAGCCTTTGTTCGCAAGTATGTTTTTGGCAACAAAAGCATGTCAGGCTCCATCTCTGCATATGTCCCATTTTAAAGTGGAATTGACTCCTGAGAAACAGATAGTGACTAGAGACATTAGTAGACACTTCTGAGTCAAAAGTATGAAAAACTCTTTGTATGGTAACGCTTTGGAAAAATGCAAATGTCATAACTCAAATGGGTATTTGCGGCCACTTACTTCGGTATTTTCACACATTGAAGATGCATGCCCCAACAAACCAGGTGGAATAAAAAGGTTGGAAATAATTTTCCTGAGCATCAAATGAGTCAAAAACAACACTTTTTAATATTTAAGTTATTTTTACTTTATAGATATATTTCAAGATGACTGCTTCCAGTGACCATTGTGGATTTTAGGTATAGTAAAGGTAACCGCCTGAAGGCAACATTCAATCTAACATCTACCTTGACACTTCAATCGATTTCTGGTCACCAAATTACTCCAGAACCAATGCATAAGGATATAACGATGAAATAATGAACTGGCTTGGAATTTTTTAAATGTATTCAAATGAACTCCTGATCACCACATTTAGTAATTTATAAAAAGACATTTATTCCATTTTTGTTAGTTTAATTTTGCTCAAGAGATACACAATTTGCAATTTTGGATCTCTGCTAGTGATGGTGACCTCCACATTAGAAAACTACTCGTGTCAAAAAAAATTGCAATATAACCTGTGGTGCCATCTTTGATTTCCAGTAAAGATGACCGCCCCAATGGAAAACTTAACTTAAAGAAGTGACTCCTGTCGTCAAATTAGTCAAAGACAACTATTCCACAGTCCAACGTTTTTAAGTTACGTTATTCAAGAGATCCCAACAATTTGGTAATCCAAGATGCCCGCCGGCAGCCATTTTGGATTCTAAATTACTCAAGAACAATACTATATGATTGCAACAGATGAACGGTTAAATGTAATCAAATGTGACTCCTGGTCATATATAAACAACAGCAAAAAACACTTATTCCCATGTTTGTAAGTACTTCATTCCATAGATTTTGTTAATTTCCAAGATGACAACAAATACACCTGGATGGAATATCTGGTCACGTAAACACTTAAACAATACATTAACCACTTTAAATGAACTGGCTTGGACTATATAAACATTTGTCATATAGTTAAGATATAGCCATGACAGCCATCTTGGATTCACAGTAAATGATGATTTCCTATTGCAAAACTAACATCAGAAATGGACTTCTGGTCATCCAAATTATCAAAAAAAGCAATTATTCCAGTTTGTAAGCTGACTCTTTGTTCCAGAGATACACCAATTTGGTCATTTCAAAATGGCCGGTGGCGGCCAGTTTTGGATTCTACATAGCCAATGTGACCTCTAGTTAACAACACACGGCTGTAATGGACCTTCTGGTCTGTTAACAACACTTATAAAACAATAAACTAATAACCGTCTAACAGAGAAGTGGCTTTGGACTCTTTAAAAACAAAAAAATTGTATATAGGCCCATAATTTAACCAGAGCCAGTGGCGGCCATCTTGGGATTTCGCAGTAAAGAGACTTCCTACTGAAAAACTAACTTCAGAAATGGACTCTGATCATCAATAGTCCTACAAGACACTTTCCATGTTTGTAAGTTACTTTGATTCAAGAGATCCACCATTTTTTTCTCTCCAAATGGATGCTGGCAAGCCATTTTGGATTTCCACTCTCCTGGAGTTTTCCCAACTTTTGGGAGGGCATAGGCTCATTTTGTTTTAAATACCCCAGAGTACCAAAATCCATCGTCAACGAACCTTTGCTCTCCATGGTCACGGGACCCCTGATTTTGACCTAATAGTGGTAGTGCTTAAACTCTACTAAGTTGATGAATACGTCATCAATGTCACCTAAATAGCAGCAATTGGGGATCCCCTGTAGTCTTGTGAGCATTTTCAAATTGGGTAGGTGTGTTTTTTACTCCCATCACCTTTCAACCTGACCCACTTAATTAAATGAATTATAACAGGTCATAGCCTTACCCCTCCTGAGGTCGACCACCTTTCTTACACTACTGTAATTGGCTCTTTACATGCTATAGCCAGATATTAACCCGAGTAACCAATCAAATAGCTTCCATTATGTGTACAATCTGTTTAAACTTTTCTTTCCATGCCTAGGAATTTGCTTAGTACATCATATAACCCATGAACTCGTTGATTCTACCTCAGGGGATTAAAATGTTTTAAGGGTGGCATCTGGGGAGATGGTAATTTTTTGCTCGGATCTTGTTTGGTAGAGTTCCACAAGTACCCCCTTTAAAATTCTACAGAAACTACTTTGTTTTTTATTTACGGCCCTTACACTAACAAAACCCTAATCCTAACCCGGGACGTAAGTGGGCATATCATTGATTTAAAGAAAGTTTATCCGGCCCTCGCCCCAGCGGCCAAATGCACGCACGCGACGCTAAACTTTTATGAGAGAATCATCCAAACAAAGGGCTACAGAATGATTTAAAGAGGTATATCCTCTACCAAAAAATGTGGGTATGCTTTAATATGCTGAAATATCATCACCCATGTCCAAAATGTAAAAAATGTTTTTAATTATGGCCAAATTTCCACAAATTTCCAGAAGTCTTACATCCCTGTCCTAAGGCCAAAAAATAAGAATTTGTTACCTGTAGAACTATGAAGGAAGGGGTGCATATGGAAGTCCTAGCTTGCTCTTGTTTTACACCGCCCAATTCCATATTGTTTAGAAATACACCCGGAAATAAATTTTGTTTGTAATAGTTCTTTAGGAAACAAGCAGAAAGAAAATTAGTATTGATTCAAACAGAGACAATATATCCAACAAATTCTTGAAGAACTAGTGGGAAAAGAACTTTTTTCTCAACAACTCTCACAAAAGAGAAAGTCAGAGATTTTTCACAGCCCAGAGATGGAACAGCAGTCAACTGGTTTCTCCAACTTCTCAATGGTTTGTGTACACCCCTCTGGAAGAGGAGTCTCAATTTCTAACAGCAAAGCATCCATTTAACACTAGATACAAACTCTTTAACCTGCTTTCTTAAAATTTAAGATTCATGAGTTATCGGATGCTTGGCAATCTCTCACACCTAATGGATGTTCGACACTTGGCTTAGGGCCCCTCTTGTGTTTCGATTAGGTTTCCATTTTCACACAATTTTTTATCCTACAGGTAATTTCTTGTAATTTCTTATAACATTTTTCCTACAGGAGTACAGGGATGATACCTGGTACTGAAACCTCTTAAAATACCTGAAAAGGGGAAGGTGAAAAGGGGCAACTCAGGAATTTGTTTCATAAAACAGCACAAAACCTCAAAAATCTGGACAAAACTCAGAGCAAAGTTTCATCAGCAATGAGGTCATGTTCTCCTGAATAGCATATAGGCCAATTTCAATCTGTATCTTTGCAATGAAATCTGAAATTGCACACATAAAAAAAAAGGGCTAACATTGGATCTTGCAGATTTTTCTTTGAAATTTGAGTACAAAATACTTTGATATTTGACTGAATAATTAAGCAGTGCGTGGGCATGGTAAGGTTACAGATGCTTGCATAATTTAAGCAGATCAAATAAAAAGATAATTGAAGTATCAAAAATGGAAAAGATAAAACCTTAAGTTGAAAACAAAATTCAACTGTTACAAAAGTGCAGCTCTTTCTGTTTGTTTTTAAATTAAAAAGTGCATTTTCCCCCGATCACATAACAATGCAACCATATCCTGTGAGGCTTTAATGAGAATTGTACATTAAGGCAAATTCTAAGAATGGTTTGGCAGATACCCAATCTTGCAAGATTTTTGTCTTCGGTGAACATTCATCACCCTAGAAAAAAAGGTTTCTTGTCACATGACCTGAGACATTCATGCTGGGTCTAAACCCCTTGGGACTTCAATTGTGGCATGCATATTGCAAAAGGCGAGGATATCTGCCAAAAGTGATTCTGTAGTCATCCTAGGATGTGTAAGTGATGGGACTAAGCCAAATGTGTTATGTCAGGAAATTTAGTTCACAGATTTGGCTTTATATGAAATATTTCAGTATTTCTTTTGTAATACATTGTTTTTGGACATTTTACACATACTGTACTCAAAGTAACTTTCCAACCTAAAGTAAACATGAAGTAAAATAGAGTTTAAGGAGAAAGTACACTTTGGGCTGATTTGAGATTGATTTTGCTTGATCACATTACATATTGTCCTGAGTGCAAGAAGGTCATACGTACAATAGCTGCTGTGAAATACCTGTGTGCTGTGGTATTATGGTGATAAGAAGTTTTAAGCTCTGATCTTTTGTTCTAATACAGGCAACACATCATTCTTTGCAACTTTGCACACATTCAGACTCATTCTTAATGCATTTCAAGCTCACATCCAATATTGTAACAAATATAACTGCAATTTTGAATCTATTGGTGATTTTCATGCAATAGTGTTATCCAAGATGACGTTTTATATGAACACAATCCTACTCTGATGAACAGCAGCGGGACCACTTCAATACAGCTTTTATAATATGATACTCCAATGTCCCATTGGGTAGATCTGAAGAAGTTTCAGGATGTTTTCGGGTTTAATGAAGTGCCCCAAGACCGACTTGACGTTTGAGCCAAGTATCTACCTGTACAGCAATTTAGTCTTTCCCTATGTTGTAAGACTGTGTCGGGAGCATGCTTTCAAAGCCTTCATGATAGCAACTTTGAATCTTTTGAACCTGGAGGGCAAGTGTTGGAGCTCCACAGTCTTACTAGCTGACCATTTGTCAGAGGTGTTTTGAAATCAATCCCATGATGCATTGCAATGTTCCTACATTGTACGTACTAAACAAATTCAAGTAATTAGGGATAAAACATGTTTTAAAAAGTTTAAGAACAACACGATATTTCCTAATCAGGCGAGAAAAATCCCAAGTACTAATGCTTTGCGGGCTAAAATGAGTGTAAAAAAGAAAAAAACTTTTTATGTGTTAAAAAGGATTTTATGGGATCAATGACCTATTGAGGTGAAATTTCCCAAAAACGGGTGCAGTGTGGGATTGACTCAAAACCCCTCTGCTAGTACATTTGTCAAGAGGAGGCACACTTTCCAAAATGAAATTCAGGATACAATAAAATAATAAGCCACCCTGCAATGAGTCTGATACATTAGCCAAAATGCCACACCTACCAAAGGTCACAGAACACAGCAACCTATTGAACCCATCTAAAAGCCTAGAAACTTATAAACCTTTTCTATTTTATACTGAACCCTCCCGACTCCCTCACATTCAAATCCTGCGGATATTTCATTAATACATTCACACACTCACAGTCATGGTTCCATCAATAATTTGGAACAAACCTGGTTTAGAAGAAAACTGACTACATAAAATCGAACCAAACTTGCACCTTCTGATGCACCCACACGTTCCCCTGACAAGTTTTCGAGACTTTCAACTAAGCACCTTGCGAGTGCGGCATAGAGGATCTTATCGATTTCTGTTTGCACAAGACATCATTTCTGCCTATGGGCACTGCACTTTTCCTAGGTGCGAGTTGACCCGAGTCTTTAACACAGAACATCTTGTAACACTTTGGCAGCCAGCCCACGAACAAGAACAGTAAATGAAGTCCGTAAGTGGGGAAAAAGGGTTGAAAATCCGAAAGAATAGGAATTTTATTTTTCCACACACTTTTCAGAATAATATGAAAATAAGTACATTCAAATATGCCCCTATCCCCCACAGAATAACCTTAATGTTGTTTATTGACACACTTGAGAGAGCAACTTGAGGGGGGGGAAGTCGATGATTGGGGATTGTTAAATCCTGCAGCCATCCGGTTATCATGCAAAGACACGAATAAGACAAATTAAGTACCTTAGTCAGCATGTAAGTGGGGAACAAGTTGAAAATCCGAAAGAATTGGAATTTTAAGTTTTCACCACTGTTTCAGAATAAGTTATGAAAAATAAGGTAACTTCAAATATGCCTAGTCCCAAATAACCTTAATTTTTGTTTATTGAAAAACTAGAAAGGTCACTTTGGGGGTAAAATTTTGATGATTGGGTATGTGTGGTTTAATCCGGCACTATCTGGTTTTAGGGCACAGTAAAAAGGATGCCCCTTACATTCTGACAGTTCGGACAAGATTCACACATCATGGTCATAAACCAAGAACAAATAGCGAGAACTTGACCTAGCGTTGTCTTCATTCAAAGTGAGCGGACACAAGTGAGAAAGTGGATAATCAAAGTGACAAGTGATAATAAAACTTTTAGATAGCCAATGGGTAAGCACTTTTCCAGATTCAAAGCGTTTTCTTTCTCCCAAGATTAAATTGGCCCCGTCTATTAAAAAGGATGTTTCGCTGTGGCTATTATCCATCCCCATCCATAGATCAATCATGTATGTAAATCAAGAAGAAAACACTTTCAAGCACTGTCCTACGTGGGAAGTTCCGAGACAGACTAACTTAGAACTTATCCTGACAAAAAGAATGGTCTTTGGTAATAAACCACAGGCCAAGTTTTTAAGTACTTAATGTTCATCAGACTGTTTATACCAAATAGGTGCCGCAAATAGGTACCTATTGGGTATACAGCTCCACAACAAAGTTCCCAACCCAGAAGTGAACCAGAAGTTAACAGGGTTACCACTGAAAGCCTCTGACGTGATATACATGCTAAAATTAAGATGTGGCTTAGTTTTTGTTTCCACATTACATACACCATCATAATACTTGCATTAGTGTTTGCCCTAATTCCCATTCAGGCAATTTGGGGTGGCATAAATGTACCGTTTCAGTGATGAATAAGTGTGTGTTGAGCAAAAATATATAAATTGTAACTGTAACTGCATCTGAATAGAATGCAATTAATTTTGTATCATTACAGGGTTTGGTAATGGCTTTAAGAGGACATTTGATTTCCTTTGATACCACTTTTCCCTGGTAAAAAGTTAAATCTTTACTTGGGAAAATTAGATGCTAACAAGATTTGTAAACATTATCATGGCAAGTAATATCTTGTCACTATACTGAAAATTCTGTTTGCTTGGGCAAGCACCAACCCTAATTTTGTCGGCGCATAGGACCTTGATTTTTTTAGTATTCACCTGCTGGTATGACAGGTGCAATCAGATACCTCCTTTTATCTTAT
>JAMKCH010005442.1:0-32100 GCA_023653785.1 Ophioderma brevispina
AAGCATTTGTCTGACCATGCGCTTTTTGAAAATTCGCGCTAACTGTATATGTGATATTTTTTGTGTTTATGCGATACGGACGGCACAGTACCGTCATACACTTTCACACATGGATGCTTTCATAATGTGTATTTCCATGGCTGTATGACCTAAACGTGCCGGTAGTGTCGCATAACACTTACGCACTATCGCGAGTTTTAAATAGCACATGTCAGACTAATGTTTTAATTCATTGTTAGGGTTATATAATTCCGGTTTTCTATGAACCACTCAATATGTTTTCAATTTAATTTTTTTATTTATAGTGTATATTGTTTAAATTATTCGTTCTAAACGGGTGCTCCTTTAAGTACTGGTTTACTGTGACTACTGTACTAGCTTTGCGTGCGAGAGGATGCAAGTTGTTTGCATACATTGCCACTTGATTTAGGATCATTTGTTTATGAGTATTTCGTTATACATACCTATACTTTTTTCCCCCGCCTAAAAATCCGAACGATATAATTACTTATTAAAAAGGTAATGTAGGTATGTAGGTGAATTAGACTAGTAGCAGCATCAACAATTTTAGTCGATTTAATGTCCCACCCTACATACACCCTACATCATACATCAATGAAAGCTTATTAACTTTCTACTTCAGATTAGGCATGATGTGAAATTGCCAATGTGGCCGAAGTGGTTTTTTGGGCATTTTAGCCAAAAACATACAGTTTTGGCAAAAAATGATTTTAGATATTGGTTTTTGGACATCTATAATAAATGCCCCATCTATGTAAGTATGTTTCAGAACTATCTTGTTGTCCCCAAAAGCGCACGATAAGCTTCTAAAGTTACAAAATATCAGTAAGTAAATAGCGATAAGTGGGTAAAAATATAGTGTTTCTCAAATTCATTTTCTAAACACCTAAAATAGTTAAACTTTATAGCTTAGCATCAAAACGTCTGTTTTTTATGCTCTAAATTGAGCTGAACATATTGAATCTACTATACCATTTGCATTTCGGATTAGGTTATCGTTTGGTACTGCCATATGAGCCAAAGTCTTTTTTGGGTCATTTTAAGTCAAAACATACATTTTTGGGTAAAAAAATATTTTGAGATATTGATATTTTTGAACATCTATATAACATGCCCCATCTATTTAAAAAGGTTTCAGAACTATATTGTGTCCCAAAAGCTTCACAATATAGCGTCCAAGTTTACAAAATATACAGTAATTATAGGCGATGATTGGCTTAAAATACACTTTTTCATCATTATGTTCTCCTAACCACCTTAACATAGTATTAACTTTTAGCTTAGCGTTCAAACGTCCGTGTTTTATGCGCTCTAAATAAGTGAGCTGAAGAGATGAGGAGAATAGGGGGCGGGGAGGAGTAAATAACGGGTAAAAGGGGGGGCTCCTCCTTTCTCTCCTCCTTTGGCATTCACATTAGGTATGATGTTGAACTGCCAATCTGAGCCAAAGGTGAGTTTGGGTCATTTTTAGGCAAAAACAAGAGTTTGGGGTAAAAATGATTTTTGAGATATTGTATTTTGGACATATTTATAACATGTCCCATCTATGTAAGTAGGTTTCAGAACTATATTGTGTCCCAGAACCTCACACAAATCCTTCTAAAGTGTCAAAATATAGTAATATATAACCGAAGGGCCAAATCCAAATATCATGCTTAGTTTTTTTTGTGTTAACCTGCCAGATCACTACAAAACTAAGCACACCTTGATTTTTTGGTAATTTTATGATAATACACAATATTTCAGAGGTGTGCTCATTAATTTTGTTGCAGGGTCACCTCGAAATCCAAGATGGCGGCCAAATGGCTGCCGTTTTGGCTAACGACAGTATTTGGAGGGTATGTTCCTATGTGAGTCTCCATCCCTTGTTCTTGTTGTCATATTGAAGATAATTTAATTTCTACATGATATACCAACTTTGGGGTTTTCATTGTTATCTACACTCCCGTTTGGTTCCAAAAAGGCATATTTTGCCATTTTTGTTTTTTTTCAAAAAACGTAAAAAAAATAAAAAAAATAAAAAAAATATCAAAATTGTTCTTCCATAAGTGGATCAAGACTTCTCAGGATTTGTCCCTCATATCAGTGCAGTTTGGTGTGAACTCGCCAGGTCATGCACGTTTACGTCACGTTACGTGAAAAGGTCTAAAATCAAGAAAAGGGTATTATTTTCAGCTATTTTCTAAATGATGACTTTACGCATTTAGGTTCCCTATTCATTCAGCATAAACAAAATTAAAAGTGTTCCGTTAAGTCTGTACTTGCCTTCAAACCTGTGCTTTTCAAATCCCTAATTTCAAAAATGTCCGGTAAAGAACCATACACGTGATTTTTTTGTACAGGCCTGTTTGGTTTGAGATTTTGAGATTACGACACCTTTGTGTTGCCTGATTATGTTCGCCTATACCAAAATTTGTTTCTTACTCACTTACCCATTAACTAAAAATGTTTTAGCATTCAAGTCATACTTTTATTTAAATGTCAGTCAATTCTATGTTTATATAATAAAATTTTTTTTTTTTTTTTTTTTTTTTTTAAAAATTAAATTAATTTCGGCAATTTTCAGGGAAAATGCCGAATTATCGCTGCGCTGCAAAGCGGAAAGAAGTGGCGAAATAAAAACGGTTCTCCTCCAAATGCGAATTCTCCCGGATCCTATAGACCCACAAAAATGTCTTGGAACTAAATACCCCAATGTTTTCCGCGAAACCCCACCTCGTGCCGCTTTACAACTCCTCCCATGACACCTTTAGTTTTATGATTAGTTCAAATTAAAACCTTACATGCATGAAATATATTTTATCTGTTTTACCATCTCTCATTACGGCCTATAGCTTTTAAAGTTTAACACTTTGCCAATATCCAAATTGGTTTTAACCAAATTTTGCCGAGAAAATGTGTTTCGGAAGCAAACAGAGGGGTTTGCTTTTTTCCCGTTCCTTCCTCTCTTCGCTAGAGATAGAGAGCGGCACCCCCTCCCATGCCACTTACTATATGAATTCTCTGTGACCTTTTAACCCCATCAAATCTGTTTTTACTTTTTATAAGCCCATTTAATATACCTCTATTTGCTATATTGAATCACTTACAAATTTAAATTATTTTTATCAATTCGCATGAAAATGTGCTTTGGAAAGTGGAAGATTGCAAGCCCTCCACCCCCCCCCCCCCCCCCCCCCCCCAACAACCCCCCGCCGCTGCTTCATGGTCTCCTCATGTAGATTTCCAACTGATACACCTTGTAGTTACTACTCGATTTTTTTGCTGGTCTCTTCACTATTCCTCTTATACTTCTTAATATTTCCTCCAAAGCAAATCACTCATGCTCCAGCACCACACCATCACAACCAACCGCCAACCTTCCCAACCCACCCAACCCACCATCAGTCATCACCACACCTACCGCCGCCGCCGCCATAATCATCACTAATCACTACCACCCCCATGATCACATATGAGAGACCAAGAGAGAAAATGTCCTGGGTGAGTACCCATCTTTAAGTGTACATATTATTTTGAAATTGAACTTATAGTAAATTTGTTTAGTGATGATGTAAGTGATGAAACTTTAAATAAAATTAATTTTTTAAACCTAAACAAATTATTTTATATTAGTTTAAAAGCTCATAAAAACCCAAAATGTAGTTGGAATAATACAAACCAATATTTGTACAGGGTCCAACTTTTTAAAAAATGGCTGTCATTCAATAAAAATGGCCTCATTATAACCTCTTTAAAAAAAAGTGAAAAAGTATAATTTTGCTTTATCCACAGAGTCCATATTTTAATGCTATGACGTAAATATGGTTCAAGGCATTATACATAACGTTGTTATTTTCAGCTATTATCTCAAGATGATATCTTATATATAGCAAATTATACCTGTTCAATCCTTGCTCAATACTTGTCTGTGCGACTACTTTCAATTACTCGGGGTATTTTGAAAAAATTTGACCATGTACCAAAAAAGATGTTTCTGTATCCTTTGGCCTATTTTAACATAGTTAATGCATTGTACAGCGAGTGACCATCGACGTTTTTACTTCTGTAGTGTTATTTCATTAAACCGTTTTGATGAATTTTGAATTTAATCCTTAATGGGACCAATGTGGCCTTCAACTAACTTCAAATGCCAAGGGTGCTTAGGTTGGGATCACGGCGGATCTTAAAGCGGCAATGGCACTATTTCAAAAAGTGAAATTTCTTCAATTGCTCTCAAATGATAGTATAGGCCATTGAAGGAATACAGAATATTTTACACATACAATTAACATACCAAAAAAAACTGACGGGAAACGTGTTTAAACAATGACACAAAAAAATCTCGTTCCCTTTTGGCGCCATTCAAAACCACTTAACCTCCCCTTTAGATTTACGAACCCCTTTCATAAATAATAAAAAACGTTTGGAGCGAGCGGGGTATTTTGAAGAACCCGAGTTTCCTGCATTATAATAGGTTTTTAAAAAAAAGGACGTTCGGCCAAAAAAAATGCTAACCCATCGTCCTGTCGGACAATGGTTCTCCCCTTAAGATAAGCTAAGATTCACCTCTGTGACTGGAGAATATTTGAACATGCAGCCCTTTCCTTTGGGGTCCAGCTGCGACATCTGCCGACAGATACGGCAATTGAGATAGCTATTTCTTTCGCGGAAGGGACAAATTACTCGCGCCATGTTTGCAAATGATCAATTATGACCACGTACATGTCCAAGACAGCGACCTTTTCACTTTAACACCCCGCAAAGCGCGCCAAACATTACAGATCTTTTGACTAAAATTAGAATCTGAAGAAATTTAGGTTAAGCTAGGAAGTTGGTTTTTCCTCCATCATTTATTTATTTTCAGACATATTTATGTTATGTATCCAATCTTAAAAGTTGTAAAATAATATAAATCGTTTACAGCTTATTATTCTTACTAACCTACAATGTATTTTCCTGATATGTGTGTCCTCCTGTAGTATTCGGTACAAAACTTAAAGGAACATTTGAAAAGGAATTGATATTTTGTGCCCTGGTTGTAAAGCTTTGAAAGTAGAGGTTACTTCTTACATTAGCTCTCACCTATAATGATTTAGCTCAAAATCAGCGCCCTTATGGGTAAACAGAACGATTTTATAATAAAATGACTATAGAGTCATTTTATTCAGCAGACGACGGAAATGGCGTTTAAACACAGGAAAACTACACCAGAGTTGATTCACACGGCTTATCATCCTGTTGGACGGTGTGTGGACTGTCGTGGTTTTAATCTAAATGAGTACGAGGTCTATGATATTCATGTAAATAATAGACCCATTTGTTGATAAAGTTAGGGCAAAACTTAAAAGTTATCCTACAAAATACCTGCGATGTCTTCAGTTCCTTATTAATTCCCACATCTTATTTGGTATGTGATTTTGATGTGTACAAGCTATATACTGTATTCATCAGTGGCCTAGACTATCATTTGCGAGCAAACTTGAAGAGAAAGAAAATTTCATATTATTTTGTGAAAACTGTGCCAGTGCCGCTATGGATTACACTTAGTGATTTTGGTTCATCTTGAATCCCTGTGTTAAGAATAAAAAACATCATTATCACGTGCGACAGGACTTCAGTCTCCATAACCACATATTCCTTGTTTGGATGCCATGAAAAACATCAATTTTGAAAACCCTTGTGATGATTAGTGACATTCTTATTTAAATCAAGTATGATACAGAAAAAAATCAAGATGATATCATTTAAAGGTGGTAACCGTAACCGATCAACCAAACCCGCCCCCCATTTTACTACTATTCAAATTTTTGGTGTCATTAGAAAGTCATATTTTTCCTGGAAATTTTGAGGCCCAGGAAAGGTCTCTTTTAATTTTGCGAATAAAACGTCTCCAAATATTGCCGGTACGTATTTCACACACACCACCACAATGTCATATGGGCCCATTAAAGGCACTATCATGATTTGCTAAATCAGAAAATTGAAAAAACCATGAATCTCAACAAACAGATTTGTTGCAGGTCTCTAACAAGAATAGAAGTTATCCTAAATTACCCTACAGTGATAAGACCCAAAAAACAACCTAATAAGGCCAATTAATCAGATGTTGTGTCATACTGTCCGTACTGACAATTACTACAACACACAATTGAATGGAGATTCATATCTTTGGAACACTGCTGTTTCTTCCTTTTCTGTCAATTTTTCAGTTGCGAAAAGATAAACTTCATGAGAACTGTCCACAGACACATCCTTCACTTTTAAGCTATTCTTGCCAAATTTCAAATATTTTGACTCTTTCGGGTGGAGCACTGATAGGTCTTTAAGTAAACTTTGTGATGCTGAGTCAATGTCCTATACGGCTAGACCGATTAATTCAAAATTTGTAATCAAAACGTTTTTAGTGGATTATGTTTCCGGCAAGGAAGAAAAACATCATATAAAAAATCGGACCCATTATTGGGTCCCCTATCTTAATAATCATTATGTTTCCTCCTATGGGATAATTCAATTTTAAGGATCTTCTCAATTCCCGAAATGAATTACTTCCCAATAATACCCAAAAGTTTTATAAAAAAAAAAACCAAACTTCTGTTTCTTTTGGGATCCGCACAAAAATTGAGTAGAGAACTGACCCCAGTTTGTGGTTGTTGTTCTTACAGATATATGGCTTGGTAGGAAATCTCACACGAAAAACTTAGTTGCCGAAGCGGACCACCACAGCGGATCCTCTTTTATTCCACCTATATAGGGCATTGCTGTTCATGCCCAATTATAAAAATCTAATGTTAAAAAAAAAAAAAAAAAAAAAACAATATTTGCAAAACATTATGGTACTCGCTGACTGCATTTAAATTATATGTCCTCGTGGCATTTATATGTAGTTTGGAGCAATAAATGTTACACATAATATCTAAAGTCAGATATTTAGATATCCGATTTTAAATTTATTAAAAAAAAGCCTATGAGCTCCGCCAATTCATTTCCAAAAAAATGCACTAGGTGTCAATACTATAGGACTAAACTACTGCCGAGTGTAGTGATTGTAATCAGGTAATTTATAGTTTGGGGACATGACGAAAAATATGATCCTATCAAAGGACATATTTATTAAAGAATCTTAGTAGAGTAAACATTGAAAAACTGTAATCGCAACTTTCATCTGTAAATGGAATGAATTTTGATGGGAAAAGTGCTGATGTTGATTATAAAATTTTTGCTGAAAAATTCACATTGAGTTTACGATGAAGTTATCCCTAAAATGTTACTGCCTACAAACACGAAAAGAAAAGATCCTATTTTCCCATGGATAACGAAGGGACTGTTACCAAGAATTAATTATAAAAGCAAATTAAAAGGAATTCAAAACATCGTCCAACTAAGCCCAAAAAATTAGAAAAATACAATGTTAGAAGAAATTGCATACACTAATCCGAAATCCAAACGTAGTTCTATGTTAAGAAGTTTCGAACAAAGAAAAAAGAATGCGAATGAGATGGAAAACTATAAGTAGTATTATAGGGCGAGATAAACGAGAAAGTCTTAGTTCAATTTATGAATTATGCATGAGAAAATAATAATAACCCTTTAGATATCGCCAATGATTATTTACAAATCACTGTTGTGTTAAACATTTAAAGGATAATTCACCATAAATGAAAAATATTACTATGACTATCTGAGAAAGCCCGTCGAACATACCTTTCTGAAACCATATACATAATGAATACTCAAAAATAATAATGAAGTTTGACTGTCTTATGATTTAGATATGATATGGTACCAGGCATGATAAACATGAATGTATTTGGTTTAAAAAGGTTGCTAATGCAATCAGAACCTTTTACACAATGATCTTACAATTCTACCACAGGTATTGCGCCAAAGCAGATCAAAATAGCCAAGTAGTGACCCTGATCGTTAAACGTTCCTTACACTGCATTTAAAGTGACACTTTCAAAAAAATTACGGAGCGGACCCCGGCCTTGTTTTTTGGGGGGGAAAATTGCACCCTAGATATAACAAGAAAGTAACGCAACCTACTTTTTGCGGGTGATCGTCAGATTTCCCGTAAGAACGTTAGGGATATAAAAGCGATTCCCGAACATTTCGACCATTCGACATCAATGGCAATAAGGGGACCAGGTAGATAAAATAAATAACCGATGAAAAACGTAATGAAACTACAGTTGAAATATATCTCGATTATCAAAAGCGTGCGATACTATTGATCATCATATTTTACTTCACAAAGTGGAAACATAATGTGTAGGAATGCAGTACTAGCAATGTTTAAAAAGTTCCTTTTATATAGAAAACACAGTTTGTATATTATAAAACGCTAGAAATCACACTTTAGAGAAATCACATGTGGTGCGCCACAAGGGTCAATACTAGGACCATTATTATTTATTTTATATGGGAATGATAATGTGAAAACTTATCTACCCCCCCCTTTGCAGTTCAGTCCTGTTTTCTGATGATGCTATTATACTGTATTTTCATAAAGATATTGCAAATAAAAATTGTATGGTCAGAGGAAGGAATAAAAGTTCGGTAACAAACTGGATTACGCCTAAACTCTCTCTAATGATACAAAAAAAAACAAATGATATGGACCACGTTTACGCCACAAAAACACGTAACTAGATCAGTCATTTGGATGTTATTTAGATGGTACTAAACACTGGTTAGAGTAAGCGAAACAAAAATTCTAGGGGTCGTAATGACGAAAATCTTGACATGACAGACCATATTGATGACATTCCATAAACAATATCCAGGAGTGCATGGTGTTGGGTGATATAATCAATTATAATAGGGCTGTTTTGATATTAGAGTGGATCGGTGGCATGGCTACAGAGAGCCATAGCTATGTAGCCATGGCGGCTATGTTCAAAGGTATTATGTTTGATAGAGATTAATTTTGCAGGGGAAGTTTCTGGAGTTTGGAGTTATGCACAGGTAATTTAACACAACAGAAGCATGATTGATGTGAACGTCATATTTTTTCTTAATTTATCTGATATTACTAAGATCTTTTGAACAAGGATTTTAAGCGATGATTTTTAATGTCATGGGACCGAGACTGCCAATCGTAATGCATGTAGCAGGTTCAAAATTAAACGTTTGGAAATTCCCCAATGCCCCCTCACCACCCCCTCCCCTCCCCCCTTGTAAATCGAGCAGATCGTGTCCTACCCTCACAGTACAGAACCACATGTGAGAGTCTCACATCTTGATCGATTACGCTGTGACAACAGAGATACAGAATGCTTGGTGCCTTGCCGTATTAGTTAAATTTACGGTAACGAGATAAGTAGTTTGGTGTACACGTGCAGGTTAAGGCTCACGTGCAGGTTATCAGATATCAGTGTGCTATTCGGGGGCGACCGATATGATATAGATATCCGACATGTAAATCAAGGTCGGTACATATGACCCTCTGCCAAAGTGCTATTATTTTTTTTTCAAAAGACACGATATTAGGTCTAAAACGTACAAAATTTACCTTTTCCCTACAGATTCAAAAACACCGACGTTACGGATGACGATAATCGGTTGTTTTTTTCCAATGTGGGGATACGTACGTCATTTTTTACCTGAATGGGTCCCCCGAAGCAAAATAATAAACCAATCAATGCGTGACTTCATCAAATCTTATTTTTTCACAAAAATTGGATGTTATTCCCATAATAAAACCCTTTTTAAGATTCAACATCTGTATATGTTCTTTAATAATTATATTCAATTGTCCCCGCATGAAAGTGAAAAAGATGGGTCCATAAGTCTACAAATGAAAACAACCGGCTACATACCCTTAGCCGTGGACTGATGGCAGACGGAGTCCCGTTGTTAGTTGGTAGCAGGATTACAGACCTTTGCGCGCGGCTGCGGGGTTATTATGCGTCTAGAATACGGTATTATTAAACAAAATAAGACAATTATGTCCGAAAGATAATACATTTTCATTATGTTGTACGCTGATTTTGCCATAAAAAGGTACGGAATATTGCATGGGGAAATACCGATTTTTTGTTGATAATCTTTAAAACTACAAAAAAGTGCTGTAAGAATAATACTAGTCGGTAGCCATTACAATGTAATTCGGAATCAGTACTTCAAGATCATAAAATTTGCATGATAAATTAGAAACTTAGATTTTCTTCAAAAATTCTAATGTTCAATTTACCACGAAGATTAGAAATATTTAAATAAAGAGTAAGATTCGTAATTGGAAACCAGAAATGCAAATGGTATCATTGATGAAACAAATCACTTTGGCTGCTGAGGGTGGTGGACATTCGGGTCCCAACTTTTTTTAACACGTAAAATAGCAATCATCTTAAAGGTGCATTTCGTGATTCCAGACCTTCGGTTTTATTAATTCTTCACTAGATATCCATGAAAAAAAAACACGCATTTAAAAAAAAATTGAGTCGATCCCGATCTTGCGGTTTTATGAGCAATTGATTGTTTAACACGGTCCCATAGGCCAAATATACAAAATGCGAATTTCTTACAGATACGACCGAATTTGCAAGTAAGATTAGGGACATGTGGATTACTAAGGCTAACGGTTCCGATGAATAAAAAATCTCACTTTTAGGTAAGTCGGTGGGACGAGGCTGTGGATCACGGAAATGCCCTCTTTAACAGTTTTGATATCATCTCAAGAATGAATATGTGATTTAGACTTATTGATCTAGTACGAGGAATTTATTTTGTTTGTATGTTCTTTATCAATGGTGTTTATTTGGTATTATAGTTGCAAGAATAATGTATGTTTCTTTCTTATATATTATAGAAGGGGTGGGACTTATAGGCATGATTCTAGCAGAAATCTATGACGAAGCGAACCTCAATTCAACGCACGCGAGGATCAAGTAAATTATACAACCCGGAGAAAGTTAATCGACAAATATTATAGAAGCTCGGAGAACATAGCGAGCCATTGTATTAAATAAAGACGGAAAATACACTGTCTCGAACCCGATCCTCTCGCCATCAAGGCGTGAGAATCACCACTGGGCCACAGAGGGACTGTGTTTACGTGGATACCAGTGAACGCGCGACTGTTTTCTTTCTTGTAACATTTTGTTTCAGTGGAACCCGCTTCTGGATATTTGGCCTCTTTGTCTTCTCCCCAGATCTGTTTTTGTATTCTTGTATATGGTAATATTGAAATAAATAATGATGGCAAGGATTATGGTATATGATATACATGGGAAATCACAATCGATGAGAATGGCGAGGATATCGCCTTGGCACAACACTAGAAGAATAATTACCCTCTTTTAAAGAGCCCCTCACCTGTTCAGCTTATGATGGAAATGATAGCATCCAAAATTAAAAGGTCAAGTGAAGCCTTGAATTGGGAGTTGGTAGTGATTTTCCGAAAACATGTGGCTGCGTTACCTTCGGCCTTTGCTTCAATCCATGTACTCGTACTGCTGAAAATGAAAATACTTCAAACTGCAAAATGATGAACAATAATCTGATAAATACTATATCGGTATATAAATTATAAAAAAGGCGATTTTAAGAAAGGCTATCATGTTTGAGATTGACGTAACGTTTAAAGTGTACATTTTACTGGTGAATGCCGGGTCATTTCGAAAGGGTACGTTTCCGTTTTTTAAACAAAAAAATCTAAAGATAAAACCAGAGCAACAATTTGGTGCGCAGTAGCCCCACATTTTCTCTGTGCGTCTCAAATTGAGCTCTTTTAAGAAAAGTAAGGATCAGATTATTAAAATCCTGGACTCTTAGGCAGAACTTTTGCTGTCATATGTCTTTCTTATTATTTGAGAGTCAGCTCCATTTTAAATTTGTCTCTAAGCAGATCAATAATTTATTTTTAAAAATATTTTTGTTTGTAGTTTGTAAATGGTGAATGCTCATCTTTTTCTGGAAAAAGGACAAAACATTAAAATATATTTACACAATGAATATTCATAGATGATCGGTTCTCCTCTTATCTGGAAAACACCCATATTGCATTCTTTGATGAAGTGAGTTTCTGGTGATGACAGAAATTCCATTGAGTAGACAACTAGCTATTTATACTAATATGATGTAAACTAATGGTCAAACTATCGAGAGGGTCGCCACTTACATGTAAACAGTGAGAAGTTCACTTTGTATCCAATCGTTTGGACAATGAAGATGAGTTGCCAAAATTTGAGAAGATAATCACATAACACCGATGGCCTTGGTAGATGACGTCCAATTCTTTCCATACAGTATAGAAGAAAAATTAATAACTGAACAGTCCAAAAAATGATCAGGAATGTCTTGATCGTGGGATGTCTTCACAAAATAACCCGGATATAAAAAAATAAAAGATCAGATGACGGTGAAGTTCAGCAAATGTATTCCTATAACGTACGCACAATCCTATCAGCACTTAGATTGCAATATCACCCATAACAGCTTTCCAATTGTCGTTGGGTGGACGAGGCAATTGAGACTAATTCCCAAGGACACAAAACACGTTGACCATAGTTGGGCTCGAACTCCGATTTTTAACGATCTTAAATGATCACGAGTATGCGCTTTCCACTGAACCACACGCACTACTACAATCAAAGGGAAAGATATCGTACCAATCTACAAAGTGGCGCAAACCATTTATTTTCCAAAATAAATTATAAAAATCAGTTTTACGCGTGTTCTCACTCTAGGATGTGCATATTTTCTTGAAAATGAATTAATGTATTTTCCTCGGAATTATCAGTGATCATCGATGTACACCAATGATCATGACCACAGCAAATAATGGCGATATGATAAGTAAACCCACCCGGTATGCAAGGACAAAGCACTCAGATCTTTTTATTTGGAAATGCAGAGCCACTGTTATTGTCCATGACATTTGAAGCTTCAGGCCCGATTGAGATTGAGGTGTCCCCGTTCACGAGTAAAATTATTTATTCAAATAGGAACGAGAACATATGTTGTTTTGGCCAGCGGTGACCCTAACTCTTGCTGTATGAACCAACATCCATAGCTTATTGTGACCTCTTTTCATCATTTACGAAGTTTACAAGTGAAAGTGAAGGGTATCCAGCGACCTATGTGCAATTCAATGCAACATGGTACCATACATTGCTGAGATTATTTTAAAAAATCTGCTTTTGGAAATATCTCAGCCATTTCCAGCACCGGTTACTCAATTTCAAATAGTTCGATGAATACCAATGAATTTCAATTTCTGCAATAACCGGTAATTGAATAGAATGAGGTTACGCGGCCGTTTACTGGTTGTTTAGGTCACAGTCTGCCAATTTTTTTTTTCTTTCGTGACTTTGTTCATCTACGTTTCCTTTCGAATTTGATGAAAGATATGGTCAAATTTCATTGAAAACACAGTAGAAACTCAATGTTTATTTGTGATCGAGGACAGGTATTTTTGTGTTACATCATAATAAATAGTCTCAATAAAAGCGCTCCACCCTGGATACCGCACGAGCACACTTTTAGGGATTTTAACTTCGCCCATGGGTGCAATTATAGACGGAAAGCACACACATGTCAGTTTTGCAATTAACAATAATATCCTATATCCCTAACTTCCCTCAACTGCATTTAAATGCACTTTTGAAAAGACAATCACGGAGCGGACCCCAGCCTTGGGTTAAGGCAAATTCAATCCTAAATCTAGCAAGAAAAAATAACCCTACCTCCCTTTTTTGCGGTGATCGCAGATTTTCTGCTAGGGACGTTAGGGCTATAAAGTGACTTTTCCTTGTCCGAATCGCGCCGAATTTTCCTGAAGGAGTTTTTAGTTATCAAAAAACTGAGATTTTCATGAAGGATTGTAGTAACAGCCAGAAAAATGTTATTGGTTCCCCAATTGATATTTTTATGTGGAAATTCAAGTTATTTTGACAACAATAACAATATAAACGCATATAAGTTAATATTGATATCAAATTATATGCATGAATAGGACACATACTAAGCCACTATAAATAAGACTCCTGTTCATTAGAGGTAGGTTACAAAAGCCACAAAAAATACGCACTTGCTCAAAATTGGATGACCCCCCTTTTGTGTTCTTATAAAATGAGCCCTGCCGGGAGGATTGCTTTACGACGCATGAGTGCATTGGGAGCTCCCTGATGGTAAAAAGGCTTGGGCTATGCTGTATCCATGGGTATAATGCTTTGCTCAATCTACATTGGAGTGTGATAACACCTAAAATCTTTTCAACTGCAGGGGTAATAACATGGCTCTGCATTCAGATAAAAAGGGATATGGAAGGAATTTGCATACGGGCAGATTTACTTATCAATAGCTCATTATTACTTGAGACAATGAATTATTGTGTATATCCGTGATCACTGATATTGAGGAAACATTGAGATGACATTTTACTAATTGCAACCGCAACATTTCCTTGCATGCTTAGTTCATCTTCGTTTCCTTTTTGAAGAAAATGATGAAATATACGGTCCAAATTAGTGAACTCGCAGTAGAAACACGAGTTTTATTGCAGCTCAACTAAATTGGCGGTGATGCACCTGAAGGCTTTTCACTTCATAGACAATAACAATGGCTCTGCAGTTCCCGATAAAAAAAATCTGAAGTGCTTTGTCCTTGAATAGCGCCTTAATGGAACGTGGTGTACATCCGTCGGTCAGTGATATTCAGGGGGAAAATTGAGATTACATTTATTTAACTTTTCAAGATAAATTTTGCATTTATCATTTTAGAAAATTATTTCGTAAAAATATGTCTTTCGCAGGGGTGCGCCACTTATTGTAAATGCTAGAAGATCGGCCCATGGCCTATAGCTTATTACTATACTATTGATCTAACAACCGTACAGAAAGCATGGTAAATCGTTTTAACCTTGTGACTGTCACACAATTTTGGCTTGTAATTTCGTCATTCACATGATTCACCTGGATTTAGTCATAACGAGCAATTCCGTGTCACCGATTCATCGTTTCATATTCAACTAAAATTCCACCGTGAACTCGCGTTACCTGCTTGTATGAGTTTAAATTTTTCCTGCCCTAGGCTACAGGTCCAAAAATACTGAAAGTATTAGTTTTGTGGCAAGTGGTCTAGGTTTAAAGTTATTTCTTTTGGGATGGCAGGCATGCGAGCTCGCTTGAAGAAAAAGGTAGTACTGAGTTTGCCACGGCAACCGAAGCGCCTATTACTTTTTTTTATTTATTTAATAAATCCAAACCCTGGCAGAAAACAATGATTTCTTAAATTAACGCAGCTGTTTTAAAAGGGGGATGGCCCGATTTAAGGATATGAAGTTTTCGTCTTGATAGATTGGCTTCACCCAAAAACCCCACCGGTAAAGTGTCGCGCCGATATTCCAATGAGTTTTATGTGAGAGCAGAAAACGTGATTGTCGTAAGTCCCATAGAGTATGTGTAAAATAATATTGGTCGGGGACCAAATGGGGTACATTTTCGCTCATTACTCCAAACAAACTATCCTTTGGCCCCTACGATTTCACAGCGGTAAATGCGTAAAATAGTAGCTTCCTTCTGATTACCAAAATATTGAAAACTTCCGTAAAATGTGAGATTGGGGACGCGGCTATAGACGATCGGGGCCCATGGAAATTTAAGAATTGATGGACAAATGTACTCTGTAGTATTGCGTGAAATAATCACAGCTTATACATAGGCTTTCTATCGATTCACATTTCAAATTGTGCCACATTTGATATCTTGCCTTTCAAGATGTATTACTTGTTCGCTATGTATATGATTTATTTCCTGACCCTGATAGATTTTAGGAAAAAAAGAAATCAAGTGTTAAAGCGCTGGGCAATTTTCTTTGGGCAAATGATTTGAAGGAGGAATTGTTTATGATTACCTGACAATCATGACTTTACAATGTAGTTCATATTACATGATATCTGGAGCTGCCCTTCGTCAGTTGAATTTCCACAACACATCATTCATTGTAAGGATTATAAAGGTTTATATGGACATTCTACGTTGACCACGGTTATTGTGCAACAAGCTTTGTTCAGATATTACAACAACCGCTAAAACCTCCTCTAAAGTCTTTTTTTTTTAGTTATCCGTGCCACTTAGAAGTTAATAACACTTAGGTGTATAAGAGAGTCCAACCTTTTGTTTTTTTCGCGCGCCCATGTTTTAACGATAAATTATTTTGCCCAAAATTTTATGTAATTGCCTAAATTATAAGTTTTTTATATTTTGGTGTGTGGAAAATCCAAATCGGCTGGCGTTCTATGCAAAGTTTGGTGGAGCTTTCAAAAAATTTGTTTTGCGCTTAAACATACGGGAATAACTTTTTTCAGTTTCATTGCGCAAGTTAATGTATTATTTTCTCCTAGATGAGCAAAATGTTATGGAAAAGTCCTTGCGGAAAGTGGTTCTCCATTTAGGCGGAAGGAAAGGAATGTGTGCGAATTGCAAAATCGGTTTTTTTTGCATCAATTTGAACAGTTTACAACCGATTTCATTTTTTTCCTGTTATGTGTCGTGTCTGATGTAACGCCATCCAATTGACCAGGAGGTTTTGGTAAAAAAATTCCATGGCAAAGTGGTTTTCAGAGGGGGTCCGAGTTCTTCCCCCCCCTACACTAATGGGAGTGCGTAAAACCTTATAAACTTAAGTGTTAAGTCTTCGGCGATTCCATTATCTGAGAGGTTATATGTTTGGTCAGGCGTTATTTTAATACAGCTTTTAAGTGGCGGGAGTACGGCCGAAGTTTTTTTGCATGGCCAGCCTGCTATGTGTTTGAAAATCCAATACCAAATCCCGTGTTCTAGTTGTGAACAGTAACCGTAGCGATGCAAATAAGAAACATTGCAAGCGTCGGTTTTACCAATTATTCACTTTCTACACATAGTTAAGAATCATGATTAAACATTCAGTTAACTCAATGGGAATCGTGCAAATTGAAATGATCTTAAGATTGTTGTTTGGAAATTCACGGAGCAAAAATTTACAATCTAATAATGTATTTACTCACTAATCTTCTGCTTTCCAAAATTTAGGGTTCGTACGGCCACTCTAAAAGGTGGGTGATCCGACACCTTAGTCCCCAACGTTACTCCATCAAAATTGAAATTTGTTATCAGAAGAAAGCTTATACTTTCTCATTACCCCAGCGAAATAATTTTGATATCATGGACAAAAAGTCTTTAAAATGGAATTATTAACACACATGATAAACACACACACGGGCCCTATGGGCCAACTTGGTAACACATTTTGCTTCAAATATCCAAAAAGCTGGAACACCGATTTAACTTCAAATTTATAATCATATCATTGTGGTGATACGCTTCCATGTGGAAGAGAAAACATGAAATCTCGGACCATGATCGGGTCACCGAACTTTGAACCATACACTCGACACAATGTGTATGAAATGACACAAAAAAACCAGACAGATCGGCAGACAGACAGACAAAACCATGGTGACTCAAATTATAGCTGTCCAGTGCTGAGTGGCTGCAGGTACCCCCAACATGCTACAAATGCATGTTTATGGCCGTTGTGTTTGTTTGTTTTACAACTCTTGCATTTCCAGACTTTTGAGGGATTGTTTGTTGTTGTTGTTGTAGTTTTGTTTTTTGGTGCTTGCTACGTAAAAATTATCCGTTTTATCCAGGGTACGCACACGAAATCATAGTATCGTCATCACCGACGACCTGCTGCGTCTGCATGTCTGCAGGTCGACAACACTGCACTTCAGGCGAATTTGGAGAGGCCTTTGTAGTCAGAAACACTCCACTTGACAAGATCCAACTTGCGTCTACATTCCTTGAACCTAAACACATCTGAGGAATCTGTCAACCTATATTGTGTATTATGCCCGTACTCATAGCCTATGATGATGTTAAAGAGGACTTTTACTATCAACTAGACCATTTCATTAAAGGATTCAAAAACCAAGAAGCCTTAGGCATATTTGGGGACTTAAATGCACGAGTAGGCAGTGACTACGAAGCATGGCCCAACTGCATTAGTCACATTGGAGTGGGAATATGCAACAATAATGAGCCAAAATTTACTCAAACTTTGTTCCTACCATGAGCTGTGTGTCACCAATACAATCTTCAACGCCAAACTACACAACAAAGGTCCTGGAGACACCCACGGTCCAAATGCTGTCATCAATTAGACCTCATTCTCAAAAGGCGGACCCAGCTGATGACATTTCTTGTGACCAGAAGCTATCACAGTACATGTTGTAATAATGATCATCATCATCATTCGCTCGTGTGCTGAAAGCTAAAGCTTCAACCAAAAGAAGATCTATCGCACCAAACAGGAGCGAAAGCCAAAGATTGATGTCAGCAAGCTTAAGACTCATCGTCCAGACCTTTCAGCTAACTTTGAGGCACTGTTTTCCTTCACTTTCAACTATATATAACTTGTCCTCAACTAAGAAGTGGGATAATTTAAAGTCTACAGTGTAAATTGCTGAATTTGGAGCCTTTGATAATTAACAAAAAAGATTGGTACAGCTCAAAATCTGCAAGACTCAACCCCATTATTGCATCAAAGCAAAGGGCTCTGCAAGCTCCAGAGACTCTTCAGGGCTTGTGATCCGCAAAAAGCAATGTCCAGAAGGTAGTCAGGGTTTGTGCAAATGAGTACTGACTGGCCTATACTGTTCCATCTACCAGACACCGGCAAAATCAAGGTCATATTCGAAGTTACTGGCCCTACTGGCATCGGCAAATCAGCTCCTATCAAAGTATGGCGAGGCTATCATAGACAAGACCAAACAACTACAAAAGTGGGTTAAGTACTATTCTGAGCTGTACTCAAGGAAGAATTTAGTTCATCAGTCTGCCCTTGTTTTTCTGATGCCTGAACTGGATGATCTACATTCCCTTGATGAACTTTCCAAAGCTAGACAAATTTCCTTCAGGAAAGGGCCCCCAGGGAAAGACTGCGTGTAAGCTGAAGTCATAAAGAGTGGCAAAGTAAGTTTGTTGATTCCCCTTCACAGGCTTTTTACTCAAGTCTGGATAGAAGATTCGGTACCTCAAGATATGAGAGATGCCAACATCATAATCTGCACAAGAATAAAGATAGAAGTGACTGTAACAACTATCGTGGCCATTTCCTCCCTCCTCAGTATTGTTGCCAAACTGTTTGCCCGCATTGTCTTTGGGCACAGGTTGCCGGTATTGCAGAAAAAATATACCCGAGTTCATTGTGGATTATCTATCTCAACGGTCAACGATGATATTATTTTCCATCTCTGGCACTGCAGGAACAGAACAGGTCATTCTTGTATGGCCTTCGTATTGCCAGACTGTGCCTCCTTCTGATAGCCGACCCACCCAAATTAAAACTTCTCCAGCATAGTAAGATCTTTCCATGATAGTATATAATGAGTACTACATAGTCAAACACAAACATGAAGGCTCCGACATTTTCGTTTTCAGGTGCCTTCGTAGAATCCTTTGGTATCAACACGGCGGATAAGGGACTATACTCTCGCGTCATAATTCCTTTTCATCTGGGTCAGGACTACGCCAGCATTCCCGCCAGACAGAACCATGACAAACGCTTAAGAATACTAGTCTGGGGTTGGCGCGTTACACGCAGCAACTACTTCGCGCGCGTATGTAGGTGCCTTTTCCAGAAAGTGATTGTGACGGCCGACTAAACTCTCGAAGTTTCTCACCGGAACTCCAGCAATGTTCATACCCCTGCGTTAACGTCGCTCACGTACACTGGCTACGCTGGCTGGTTCACATTCGCAGGACGAATGACGATCGCAATTACAAAAGAACTTTTGGTATGCTTGCAACTGGTAAGAAAAGCAGAGGCCGTCCGTATCTACGCTTCAAAACTGTCTGTAAGAGAGAATACAACGCATCGCAACATTGACACGATTCATGAAGCTCTGTAAGAACAAGAGATGACGATGACAAACAATTTGTCTCCCAAGGACTGGAAAGTTGTGAAATTGCAGTCAGCGATGCAAAGAGAGCTAGACGATTAACATAAGTATTTATTTGCCAGTACTGCTGTCGTATATTCAGATCAATCGCCTTTGAAATGTTCTCCTACCCACCCCGTCCCAGGGTGTTACTCCATAGCGGGCTCCGTAGTCAACTTGTGATTGAAGGATGCCAACACGTGAAATATCCGTGTTTGTCGGAAACGCACACAACAAAGTTTTTGCACTTCCGTATTTTTCCTCATTGTCGGCCTGAAATTTGAGCCCTCCAAAAATCCATTTCATTCCCAAGATATAAACGATAACCGCCGTATTATGGTTAACCATCCATATTCACAGTATTGAATAAGAATTTGCAATATGCATCGTTGCTTCTACAATTAAACCCCCAAGTGTTGTTTCCCACGGTACTTGTGGGGTGTATGTGCATTTGCAAGTGCCAGGGCTCTCATATCAAGTGGCGAACAGAATAGACATAACGGAACAAACAGATGCTTGAAACTACAAGGTAAATATCCAAACCGTTTGAAATGTTCTAAGGTTTCGTTATAACTAGTAACTTTCACTCCATCACCCTTGAAAATCTCCTTCAATACAATCATACTACAACCTTTAATTCATTCACTTTTAACGTACTCCACAATACTGCATCTTTATTCATTTTTATGTCAGCAATACAATCAATACTGCACCTTAATTCACTTTTTATGAACATCAATATATCAATCTGTCCCTTTAATCACTGTTTACGTTTAGACATTTCGTTTACGAGCTTTTGCATCTTAATCCATTTTAGATCAAATGTATCATGCCCGCCATAATCAGGGATCCTAAATAAATCGGATAGGACACTCGGTCAAGAGAAGGGATGCGTACTGCACAATGATCTGCATGAAATCTTAGCTTATAGTTCGCCAGTCGTTGCGTGGCGCTATTACTCACGTCATCCCCCGGTTGATGTCATGTGTGACGTTATGCAAGAATAATAGGTAGCTTATCGAAAATGGTGCGCTATCACCATCGATGAAATTGTCTATGGCATTTGTACAGTGTCCCCCCTGCATATACCCACCAACTTCTCAAACTGAATGATTCGTAGAATTGTCCTTGCCGTTACCTTCCCAACCCACGGCTTGGCATCAAAAGGCATTATGTTTGCCAACTAAAAGTGCATTGTCTGATGAATTGTATACGTGTGTTCTTTTCTGTTTCTACACCTAACATTGTGTCATGAACCTTAGACTCATCACGTGATTTTTATTATCTCTTGGATCTTTGCCATGAGGGGAAATTAGTGCAGAAGGTTAATATCAGTAGTGGATGAAGGTGGGACTACATTGATCAACAAAGCAGGTGGTTGCAAAGCCAGAAGATATCTAAGTATTTTTGCTTTTTTTGGATAACGTCATTATTATTAATTTAACCCTTTCAACCCGGAAATTAATTTTTAGGATTTCTTTTTGAACTGTACACTAACATGCTAAAGACATGTCTAGACGCATAACCCCCGCACCGCGCGCAAGTGGGCTGTAAGCCTGCTATTAACTAGAACGGGGATCCGTCTGCTCATTCAATCCACGGTAAGGGTATTTAGCCGGCTGACTATGTTTTCAGTTTTGTTAACTTCTGGACCCATCATTTTTCACATTCATGCGGGACAAAATTGGAAATATTAATTATTAAGAAAAAATATACCGAATTTGAATCGTAAAAAGATTTTAATGGAATAACAGCCAATTTTTGGAAAAATAAGATTTGATGACGTCACGGCAGTGATTGTTTACTTATTTTGTTCGGGGACCCTTCATGTAAAAATGACGGCGTATCCCTCTTGGAAAAAAAACAACCGATTATCGTCAGCGTACGTCGGTTTTTGAATCAGTAGGGAAAGGTACGAAATTCTGTACTGTTAGACATAAGACACGTGTCTTTTTGGAAAAATAAATACACTTTGGGCATAGGTCATGTAAAGACCTTGAATTTAAACATAGTCGGATTTATATATATCGGTCCGCCCCGAGAGCAAACTGATATCTGATACCTACACTTGACCTGGTAACTTACACGTGACAACCAAACTATCTCTCGTTACCGTTTATAACTACAATACGGCAAAGCAGGAACATTCTGTATTCTCTGTTTGTCACAAGCGTAATCGATCAAATGTGAGACTATACATGTGGTTCTGTACCAGGGGGGTAGGACACGATTGGCTCGATTTGGGCATTGGGGATATTCCAAACGGTAATTTGGGAAACTTCTACATGCATTTACTATGCAGTCCTCGGTCCCAGTGACATTAAAAAATCATCTCTTAAACCTTTGTTCAAAAGATTTAGTATATCAGAGAATTAAGAAAAAAATATGAAGTTCACATCAATCAATGCTTCCTGTTATTACCTGTGGATAACTCAAAACTCCAGAAACTTCCCCTCTCAAAAGTAATCTCTACAACTAATCCCTTGATGACATACGGGCGCCATGGCTACAAGAGCGTATGCGCTCGTAGCCATGCGCACCGATACACTCTAATATCAAAACAGCCCTATTTATCATTATTTATTAATACACCCCAAAACCATTGCACTCCTGGATCTCTCAGCATAGCAAGTCACCTTCAGTCTCCATGGCAAAACGCATTGCCCGAAGTTGGAAAGCACATTATAACGTGAAAATTAGACCAAGCTTCATCTTTTTCATCTTTTGGTATTGTTCCACCTTTGAAGATACCAAAAATCGTATCTGAATTATTTTCACAAGTATTAATTATTTGCACGAAACGCTCCAGGCGTTTTATCGGGCCGAAAGGCTTAATGTTCTTTTTATTGATCCCCCTGGGCACTGTGTTCTTGATTTTGTACATGTATTTCAGGACTAAAACATGATTTTTTTTCATGTAGACAAAATTTTGTCACTTTTTATCTTGTTTTTTTAAAATTTGAATCTTGGAAAAAAGCAACAGTTAAGATAATTATTATATTAACCAGTGAAAACTTGCATTGGACAGTGTTTTCAAAGATTCCCACGGCCCTGCGCTTCTAAAGCTGCATGTTGCAAAGCAGCGAAGAAGAATGAAAGGTATTGCGGTTGCAAATAGCTAGCCACATCTTCACCTGATCACCACCCCGATACACATGCATATATCAATGCACCTATGCCATATGTACTTCAATTATAGTTCGTCACTTATATGTGGATAAATTATGTTTGTTTTGAGAACTGTATTATGTCGGTTTTTTTTAACAAAACAACAAAATAATAAGAATACAAAAAATAAAAAAGTATTGTAATTTTAATGTCCAATATGTTGGCGTGATAGTGCAGCGTATTATTTTCTGGCCGGTGCTGACGATATGACAATTGGCTACACTGTAGCATGATGGCGGGCCCCCCTTTTGTTCACTGTTGATTGCAGACAATGGTGGTCAACCTCTTCAATAACAACACAAAACCCAAACAATCAACATAAATAAAGAACAAACCACAAACCGAGTTAGGCGGCTGTGAATCTGGGTCTATCATGGTGTGTTCCATGAACCACCACACCTCCTCGTCCGTTATGACAACATTGAAAAAATCACAGGTTTTTTGATAAGATTTGCTTTTACGTGTAAACCATTTGGCGCGTCCTAAAATTGGGATTTCCTTGGCCGCCCTCCCCTGTTGATTTATGAAGGAGGAACTGTTTCTGCTAGCTAGCTGCCACTACTTGCTGCCGGTTAACTTGAAGATATGTGATCTATGTGAACTGAATAGTCCACTTAAAAATTAGTTGGCAAGTATTACGCTTCAGTCCAGTTATGATTTGGGAAAAAATCGCATTGACACTGCAAGCCTAGCAGTCAATTTGAGGCCAGACAGAACTTCTTCGTTGCAAAGGTGCAAAATTCAACAACCCCCGCACAGGCAAATTTATTATTTAACGTTCAGCAAGGAAGTTAAGAGGGTTGATCTTCACTGCCTTGTGATGTTTTTTTTTTTAATATCATGCGACAGTAGGCCTATAATTGCAGATTCACTGCGAAACTTTATACCACTTGAACCAGTCAACCGGGTGAAGGGGGGGGGGGGGCACGCCATTTCAGAAGCCTTAAGTGCTTGTATGTAACCAGTAAGTTTTGGTACTACACCCCCTCCCTCCATTTTTCAGCAACAAAGGTCACCCAAAGACCCAATTTGTTTTGTTAAAAAAGTTTTTAACAGTGTATTTTTTTTTTTTTGACAATTTTTGAAAATTGTCACCCAAAGACCGGGAATATTTTGTCGTGTGGCCACCACCCATTGACTTCGGGCGTCTCAAGGATAACTTCAAACTGGCTTGTTTCCCCACCTAAACTTGAGCCCCCATTACTGCAAAAGTTAAACTAAACCCAGTGGTGGCGTCATACTGTCTTTTTCGGTGGGGGGGGGGAACTTATTTGATGCGAATTAAATATTGGCAAGGGCAAAATATCAAACAAATCGCGGACATTTTGGACCCAATTTTGGCCCCAAATCAGCTTTTTTTGCCAAATTTGGTGATTTAAATTCACCTAAAATCGCTGCTTTCTTTCCTCCTTTTTTTTGGGTGGGGCAGGATTGGCACCCCAGGCACCGCACTACCTAAACCTAGTATGGGAGACCCGTACCGGTCTAGCCTTAACTTTCCCCAGAAAACTGGCAATTGATTTTTCTTAAATTTGATGTGATTTTGCAAGTAAACTCCCGGGCTTTTTTAGGTTACGTAAATTCAACTTCGAATGGTTGTCCATTTCCCAGAACCAGTTTAATTTGGCAGTGTTCAAATGCGTGGCTACAAGTAGGTCCCCCCTCTAGTTGCTAGTACTATAGTGACTGCGTTCATTCATCCTTCTGAGGTCATAAAATTATTTAAAAAATATGTTTTTTATTGCTGCAAATCGTGGTTCTAATTTTCAGTAGGCCAATATTTTTAATACGGTAAAGCTATGCTAGCAATGATTTCAATGTTCCTCTCATGCCTCATTCCAAATTAAGGCACAGAGTTTTAACAGCCTTGACACTTCAAATTATAATACTTGCAATTTGTTTGCATCAGTCTCAAATTTCATGGCGCAGTTCACTCACTCAGCTCCCTATAAAAAAGATGGCACTCTGGGTATAGGTATGCTTCCATGATACCCATAATGCCTAAGGTCAGTTCATGTTATGCAGGTCGATAAGGAGGTCATTATAACCAAGTCCCTGGAATGACAATGTAATTAGAAAACACAGTTTGCAGACACATAAGCCAAACAAGCCACAGATAAACAGTCCCATTGTGATGAATTTGGCATATCAGTATTATTAACCTGTGTTTGCAAGTGTACATGTACACAGAGTTCCAATGCATAGCATCTGGGATTTTTATTTTTAAAATTAAACAAAACAATAATAAAATGTCCAATTTTTAACATCACATTCTGTCTCATTTAATAGCAATCACATCGGTCTCATTTATATCAAGCACTGCCTTCAACTGCAGCCTTTCAGGGGAAAAGAAAGGTGGGAAGGTCAACACATGTATAAGCAATCATTCAGGCGAATGTTGTTTAGTGAATTTTAGAAAATGGTATTAAAGCAATAGGGAGGGGGTTTGGGGGGGTTGGGGGGGGTACACGTCACAACTTCTTTTTTTTTTTAAATCACAAATTCAATTCAGTTTTCTTCATATCAAGAAAAAAATCGACACAATAAAGTCTAGATATTTAAAAAATCAATGTTCTAAGCTATTGAGTTAACATCATCATTACTAATTATTTCAACATGGACTTTTTTTAATTAGGGACAAAATTAAGTCCATTTTGGAACTTTGAATTTTGGAATTGATCGTGAAATTTAGGAACTGTGATAACTTCTTGTCATGTGGGCACATAAACACGTTGAGGAAGAGGTATAGTAAAGGAGATGTTTGTGTTGTTTAATGGTGGTTGTGGCAGTATGTATGCATGTAGGCATGCATGTGTTTGTGTACATATGTTTTTTGACGTGGGATCAATTGCACATAACAATAGGCCTACTCCTTGTTCTGGCCTGTGATGGGGGGGGGGGAGGGCAGGTATGTAGTTCTGTCTGGTCCTGAAGGGAATTGCATTGGTTTACAATTTAATTAAATACTGCCAATTAGTAGCAGCACCACATCTCATAGTGGAGGGGGGGAGGTAGACACGACTTGCTTGATTTGGCATTGGGATTTCCAAACGTAATTTGGGGAACTGCTTACTGCATTTACTATAGCAGTCTCTGGTGTCATTTATTAAAAAATCTCCCCTTTTTAACTTATTCGATACATCTTATAATTTTTATGTACTTTTGGAATAAATTATTGACTTTCAAAATCTTTCGGGGTTAGTGGATTAACCCGAAACTCACATATGGACAGTTTTCCACACATTGACAGTGTTTCCCAAGACTAGCACCCGAAGTTGATGGCGTTTTGGGAATTTGCTGTTGCTGTAGGTTGGCAATGTCCTACCCCCTGTGAGTCTATTCACTCACGCATAAGGGGGCGCACCACTAAATAGGTCCGGCAAAAATACCGAATACTAGTTTTTTTTTTTACTCTTACTCTCCTTTTTTTTAAGCTTTTTTTTAAAACAATGCGCCAATATGTTTTAGGCGATCACTATTTGGAATTAGAAAGAAAATTAGTGTCATTGAAAGCTGTGATTCTGCATTGATAATAATATAGGAAAAGCAGCAAATTTGGGTTTTTTTACAACCAAAATCGTAGTGAACTACATGCCCTTCAGGGTGAAGTATCGTATTATATGTAATGGTGCTTCATTATTGAGATTTTGGCCCGAACATTCTCTCCAGAAGCATATGGTCTAGGAGCCTAATTATAGTTGGAGACAGAAATCCTTTGATGAGCGCGTACTTCCTTGGTTGTAAAAGGGGCGACTAATCAGCGCATATGGCGTGTGGTCGGACAGGTTACCCAGCACCAGCAATCGACTTTTTTGGTGGCCAATCAGATGCATTGCATTTGTTCCGCAGTAAAACGCAGAGAACCCGGAATACGTGCTCGTCAAAGGTTTCTGTCCCCGACTACACTGTTCCTTGAGCATAAAATAATTTGAAAAAGATCCTGTCAAAAATATGCTCCTGAGCCATATTGGAATGTACAGTGCTCCAGGAGCAAATGCAATGTTGTCCTTCGCAGTGGAGAACTGTTTTTTCAAGTACAGCATGCTCCCGGAGCACCATGTGCAATTCAAATTTGGGCTAAATATTTCTTTTCTCCGGAATTATGTATGTTCCAGGACCCTATCGTCCGTACCTTATGCTCCTAGAGCATAATTCGGGTCAAATTCTCAGAGGGTCAAACAGTGTTGTCATGAACTGCTTTACTGTCACAAGCTGCCGATCTAACTTGAAAGCATTCATAAAGTTGAATACTTTGCAAGGTAAAACTAAATCTGTCATAAAATGGCTGGGCATTCAAGTACTAACACACCCCATCCATTGCAATTTGGCTGAAAATCTCATGGGACTTTGAAGCTGAGGCCCACTAAGGCAAGAGTAATTCTGCAATCGTATCATGTGGTTTATTCCGTCAAGGCTGCAGAATTCGTAGGGGAGGGGCCATATGGCACTCTTTCCGAATTTAAAAAGGGATTGCATGTTGGGAGGAGTTGGCGTTCCTCATGATTTTGGCAATATCTTGTGACGTCATACCAGCATACCCGTGTGCTTTATTCCGTTATTGCGTTAACGAGCTTTATTCCGTCAGTGAGTTAGGTGGTCAATGACGTCATGGGTGGCCAAATAAGACATTCCCGTGATTTTGGTCCTTAGCACGCTCAGTAGGCCTATAGTCGTAAGATTCACTATATGTAAAATAGATCTATAGCTTTAAAAAAATTCAAATTTATCACTATCACCCAAAGACCCCTTATTTTGAAAAAAAGAACATTTTTACTGAGAAGACCTCTACTTTCATGACTTTTTAGAAGATTTGTAAATTTGAAGTTTCAAACAAGACCCCATTTTGGGTGAAAATTTTTACAAATTAACTTGCTTGCCCAAATAATCCCTAGATGTATTTGTGGGAAGTTTGGAAAGAATTTAGTATTGTGCCACCACCCTATGAATTCGGCAGCCTCAACAGAATAAACTGCATGTTGAACTTGAGGATGTGGCGGCAGAATACTGAATTCATACCGGTGCAAAAGTAATTATAGTAAGTAATTATAGTCCGGCGTACTCACAGTCCGGCTACGACGGTAAGGAATAAGACACTCAATTTAGTTGACTCTTCACGCAACATTGGTTTCACGCTTTATTCCGTTATCATCTATGGTGCCCGGACTATGGCTCCCGCGGACTATAGTTGCTTTCACACCTCTCACCCAAAGTAAGACCCTATTTTTGCACCTTCTCTGTCATCAAATACCCCATGGTTTGAAAGCGTCAGCCTTATACACCCATACGTCCGTTTCATAAGCTAGTGTTGTCGTCCCCGTTAAATTTTGCCAGTTCTACAGCTCCTAAACCTCAAATTTGGCCAACTTAGTTCAGAGTCGATTACTTACTTCCGAAAGCCCGTCTTTTGCTAGAACTTGTTTCAATTCACAAATCTCCCAAGTCTGGCGCTTGACACCGCACAAAGCACCCCTACCCCAACCAAGTTGGATGCCCCCCCCCCCCCCTGTGGGCCGACAACAATGGCGGATCCAGGGATTGAACAAGGTCAAATTGGGCCGTGGGGCTCTGAAAGGCTGTACCTGGTCAAAATAGCTAAAATGGACTGATTTCGCAAGAAATTTGCAGATTACCGGGAGGTGCGCGCCAACCTCCCCCCCTGCTCCCTGGATCCGCGCCTGGACAAGTACTTAAGTGGCTGCTGTTTCAACTGCTGAAATATCATTTCATTCCTGGGACCTTTAAAACACTTGAAACTATTGACTATACTCTTTTTTCATTTTCAAGGTAAAGATAAACAAATATTTTACTGATCAATGAGTTCATAACTCACAATCATCGTGTCACCATTATCTTATTTCCAATTAAGCAAAAACAAGTATTAATACGATAAAAACAGTAGTTAATACTCTTGTATAAAGTGTCCTTATTTTAACGGACTCTAGATTTTGGAAGCGTTACTTTGAGGTATTACAGTGAGGAATGGTTTTGTATAGCTTGTGTAAATTCAGTTTGTTCTGGCACGCCGTCTGTTTTTTTTTAAATCCAAACTCCCAATCCCGGTATTTGCCATTCTTTTTTTTGTGATCTTCTCCAATCATTTGTCCTAATCCAAGAGGTTAAGTCCGGACAAACTTCAAGCTACTTCCGGATATGGTATTGATGACAGACGTGGAGCAGTAGACATGCACTCTTTCATCAGTCAAGTATTTCAAACGTATTGACTACATTCTATGTTTTGTCTGTTTGTTTTAGTAAATATATGAAATCTGTTAAATCGGTGGTAAATTTCTAGAAGTGCAACATTTTTGGTTTGGCCTTTAGTAAAGGTCCTAGGAAATGCAAATATAACTAATGTGGTTTGTGGTCAAGTCACAGGAGGGACATAAAGCAGTCAATATTTTTTGTTGGTGATGACATGCATTGTGGGTACATTTATTTTTCAGATAGTAATGAAAATTCAAGGTTACTGGTGTGAATCTACTCATGACCTGACACTAAAAATCATAACTTTTCACTAATATGGTCACAGGTGTATTTCTTTTTTCTGGCCACGTTTATTGGAATTGCATGTCCCATAAAGATTTGGAGTAAGGCTTATCATCTCCATTTCCTGGGACCTTTAAATAAAGTTGGGTCCGATTTAAAAAATAATTTCCAAATAACTAATTCGCTCTTCAATTATTATGTTAACAAATTACACTTTAAAAAAGGATGCATAGGTTTTTATATTTTATTTTTTAGAGTGTATTTATTTATATTGATTGATTTTCATATTTTTGAAATCTTTTATTTTTATTTGGGTCGTCGATTTAGAGCAAATACAGCCTTATAATAACGTAAAACGCGCCGTGAAATGCTAATATTTTAGCAGGAGAGTGCCCATTTTAAGTTTTAAATATAACAATAATAACTGTAAGTCTAGCAGTTGAACTGATCTGAGACATATCCTGAGTATTTCGTACGTATACAGCGTCATCCGGGGCGGATTGCAAACTGCAGTTGCCGGTGGTTGTTGTTCGTCGTCTCTGTACGCAGACATACTATTAACGCCGTTAATTCAAACAAGGGAAATAACAATCGAATGGACAAGGTCAAACACGGATCTTCGCGCTAAAACCACTTGATGAAAAATATTGAACGCCGGATTCAATTGAATAAACTCATCTCAGTGGTAATGGGATTAAACTTGATTTGGCTAAAATCCATTAGATATTGAAAATACTGCTTGACAACAATTGATGCCAATAAAAACAGCGATTGTGTGCGCGATATAAATGTATTCTATCCTATCCATGCTGACGTATTTTATAATATACCTGTTGTCGTTTTTGTTTGTTTATTTTAACTTGTTTAAAACTGAAATTAATTACTCTGGATGCATTCGTCGTATTTAAATCAAAAAACATTCGCATAGTTTGTAAAGTTTCTGATAAATATCCTTCTTTCGCATTAATTTTGACCCAGATTCACAGAGTTCTGCAACGCCCGCTTCAAAAACGCCTCTATCAACAATTATTCCACTCCATGGGTAAATGTCTAAAGACCTAAAAGAATAACTGTTTGGCACTTTAATTGGAACTCGCGCGGCACTAATAGCGTCATCAGAAAAAACCATTACCTCAATCCATAATCCATGTTTGTGTGGTTAATTATTATGTAGTATGTAACTTACTAAGATTCATTGTGGGAGTATTTTTACATTGTGGTGTAGTATTTTTTCTTTCATGTGGGAGTATTTTTACTAGAGTTACTAATGTTTACTAATGTCTATAACGGAAATAAACGTAATTAGTATTGAGTTTTATCCGTAAAAGAGTAGAACAGAGGATTTTTCTAGTTTAGTAACTATATAGCCTGCGGCGCAATCCGCTTGGCTTACGAAGTTATAAAAACTCTTTAAAAAAAATGAACAAAACTGAAAAAATTGAAAAAAATCTTTAAAATGTCTAAAAAAGTTCCTTTTTAAGAGAAAAATCTCAAAACTATATATTTTTGAAATCTTCCTATATGTTTTGAAAAAGGTGTATTTTTCTGAAAAATGTTCTAACAAAAGTGTCTTTTTAAGAGATTTTTTCAATGAAACTGCCCACAATGTAGTCTCTTGTAATGATGTTGTAAATGTATGAGTATGTATGTATGTATGTCATTATTTCTGTCTGTATTATGTATGTATGTCTTTATGTCATGTCTGTATGCTGTATGGTATGTCTTTATCCAAAACTATACACACCTAAGCAACTGGCTCAACTCTTGCCCTTTATGTAGTTTACAGGACATTGTCTTAAATCAAATTCAAATATGAGCGATGATAAGGTTTTTAAAATACCTTGACTGTATTGAAAGACAACAATTTGAAGCACTTCTATTTCAATTGGTTTGCGATGAAATTAGACGTCCTGTTTACAGTTAAATAAGTAGGCGCCTACGTGCGAGTGTGACCTGTTTTGTCCTGTTATAGAGACCGCTCCCCCACAACCCCACTTACAGTGCCCAACACTATATCCTGCACTTAAAAGCTATGCCATGAATCCGTAAAGGACTACATTTCTTGGGAAGACTTACATGCCATGTCACAACCGTTCCTACGTGAACTGGATTTGGAATTCTAGGAAATACAGACCGGGTCAAATGCTAAAGTTTCAATGATCTCGCAGACAGCTAGGTTCAACACCCCAAGTGATTGAAAATTTATCTTGGATTTGGTTGAAATTTAATAATTCAAACAGTTACTACTATAACCAAACTTCGAAGAAATAAATTGGGCGGATTTCAACGGGACGATCCCGGTGTCTTTTCCCTCCGTTGACATTGATGCCCGTTACGGGGACCAGTAAAATGCAATTGATTTCTTTTAAAAATATCAGTTTCTACAAGCAAAATTAATCAACGTAACTCGTCCGTTTCTAAATTATCACACAATTAATGTACTTTGTTAAAACTTCCCGGCATGGCAGTTAAATTAAACGAAGTGCCGATTTTGGACCCGTCGATTGACTTTTTACATCGGT